>JACEIK010000255.1:474675-491549 GCA_018107945.1 Datura stramonium
ATTAGTTTAGGTTTATGGTTTATTTTGTGTACTTTTTCCAAAAAAAAAATATCGAGCCAAGACCTTAATGCATTTAGACCACATGCTTGTTATTTTTGCCCCGTCAATTAGAAAAAATAATAATTTCAACCCGTTCTGTACCCACCTAGCCTAATACCCTCCGCCCTGCATAGTATGGAATCTGCTCTGCCCCGCACCGTATTCACCCCTCCCTATTGTCATTCCTAATTTTATATAGTTTCGCATGTTTAGTATTTTAACTTTGAACTTTTTATTTTACCTTAATCACATGTACTTGTAGAAATGTCATTGTGTATCTAAAGATACAAGTTGCAAGGGTATGTTCAAAAAATCTTTCTTTCTTAATTTTGTTACCTAGTCAATTGTCAAAATACTATCAAAATTTTTAATCAAAATAAGTCATAATTTAAATCAATTCATCAAAATAATACATTTTTCAAAACTTATATGAAACTAGATACTTGGTAATAACGTATTAGGCAAAAAAAATATTTAACTGATGTTAACGATGTTAAACATAAATACGTAATTAGGAGTAACGTTTTACGCCTAAGACGTAATTGGTAGTAACATTTTATTAATTTGTTACCGAGGAAAAGACACTCTGCCTCATAATTTGTACGAATATTAAAGTCATAACTGTGAGTCACGTTGTAAGGCTAATACGTTACTGACAGTAATGACTATATTAAATCCAGTCATAAATCCTACAAATTAGGAATCTTTCTAATTGATTTACCAATAAAACGTTAAGTAGAAGAAAAAAACAGTGAAGTAGTTGTCGTTGAAGGATTATATGTATTAATTTGGTTATTAATGATGTCAATAAAATTTATTTTGATTCCAAGGCTCTTAATAACCAAATGAATACATATGATCTATCAACGACAACTACTTCACTGTTTGTTTCCTACTTAACGTTTTATTGGTAAATCAATCAGAAAGATTCCTAATTTGCAGGATTTGTGACTGGATTTAATGTAGTCATTACTGTCAGTTAGCCTTAAAACGTGACTCACAGTTACGACTTTAATGTTCGTACAAATTATGAGGCAAAGCATTGTTATTCTCGGTAACAAACTAATAAAACGTCACTGTCAATTATGTCTTAGGCATAAAACGTTACTCACAGTTACGTATTTTTGTTTAACACCGTTAACATCAATTAAATATATTTTTTAATACGTTACTGCTAAGTACGTTTCTTCTAGTTTTATAAAATTTTTGAAAAATATATTATTTTAATAAATTAATTTAAATTTTAACTTATTTCGCTCAAAAATTCATACTATCATNATTTCGCTCAAAAATTCATACTATCATATGAAATGAAATCGATAAGAGTAGGCAAGTGTGCAACAAACTATTACTTAATGTGTGTAATTTTTATATCCTAGATTAAATTAAGCTCAATTTTACTTTGCACCAGTTAATGGTATATTTTAAATTCAACATTTAATTTTTAATAAAGTGTTCCAATTAGATATTTTGATTCAAATTTGAAAAAAAGAAATAGTGTGTGTCTATTAGAAAGTTAAGTTAATCACTGAGAATATGTTATCTCCTTTAATTATATGCATCAATCTCAAATAGAAAATATTTGAGGTTTTACGGCTTGTTGAGACGAATATGTATAACTAAAGAAAATGACGTATTTTATATGGTTAACTAACTATCTAATAGACGAATGAGAAGACACGCAAAAAAAAATCAAAATTTAAACGAAAAATCTTTAATTAAAACACTTTATTAGGAGTTGAGGTGTTCCGTTAAAACATGACTTAATTTGGGTGTCTAAATAAAATAATCTGACAAATTTAAGAGGTTGATTATGTATTAATCTTATTTTATGTATTATACATTATGGAGGGTATTAATCCACGTACGTCAATATCAAAGAAGAAAATGAGTCCTATTTGCACAAAAAAAAAAGTACGTAAAGGATTAAAGGCTGTTACATCCAAATCTCCAATCTTCATTTGTATTTTAATTTGTTAATTCCAAGAACAGCTAATAAAACTTAAAATATTTTGATTAGAGTAAGACGTATGATTGACCTCCTAAACAACAAACTAAGAAAACCGCCGGCAACGTCCTTGTACCGGCGGCAGTCAAGTGGAGAAATTATAAGAAACATAACCTCAGTTTCAAGTAGCTTATTGCCAGCTTTTGGTACAGTAATGGGTGAAGCCTCTCTCAAGCTTAAAAGATTTGTTATTGCTCCTTATGATCGTAGATACAGGTAATTAATTATTATTGTATTATTTCCAGTTTTACTATAATATATGTGTGCTCATGTTAATTGTTACACTTTAATTCTGTCTTAATGTTATCCATCTGAATGTAAATGTACATAGGTTTTGTTTTTACCTAACTTGTATTCATAACTAATGGATCATCTCCAGAGAGTAGTGAATATATAAGAAGAGGCTTCCGAAATACCCACAAAGAGTAGCAGTTTGTATTTCACTAAATTATTTGAAATTTGCTTTATATTTTCAAACAGAGGTTTTAAGTATCAAAAAAATACGAAAAAAGAAAGTTACTAGTAATTGATTTGGTTTGACATGACGTATTTTTGGATATACTTTGCTTAAAAGGCTGAAAACAGTTTCCTTGTGCTACTCAAAATTAACAGAATATGGGAAACATTTCTGGTGATATTGGTGGTGTACTCAGCATGGTCATCTCCTTTCGAGTTGGCATTCAACAAGGTGGCAAGTGGAGGCCTTTTGCCTGTCGATTTATTGGTCGATGCCTTCTTCGCCATTGATATTCTTCTCACTTTCTTTGTTGCTTACTTGGACAAAACCACTTATTTGCTCGTTCATCATCACCACAAAATTGCTTTCAGGTACTTCTACATATACATAAACGCATTCAATTTCCAATTATACAATTTATTTCTACGTCAAACATCAATACAGTTTCTTGATGTAGGACACCAGTACTTTCTTGAAATGCTGCTACATGAAAGAAAACAAAGATGAAATTACAATTGGGATTCTTTTATTTTTTGCATGGCAATGAAGGTTACACTTATAAGAGTAGTTATTTTTCTTTTGAAAGGTATGTGACTCATGTAGGATTTCCATTGGATGTTGCATCAACCATACCATTCCAAACAATATACCAATTCTTTGATGGGAAAAAGCAACAAGGCCACATTTTTGGCTTCCTCAACTTGCTCAGACTTTGGCGACTACGACGTGTNCGACTACGACGTGTTAGTAAATTCTTCTCAAGGTAATATTAACAATAATACTCAAATATGATCATTTCTAGAACTCCAACATTTGAATAAGTTGCATAAATTTCCCAATTCCATCAAATTATTGTCAATCACTTCCGTTCTTCCAGGCTAGAGAAGGACACTCGATTCAACTACTTCTGGACAAGATTTTGTAAAATAGTTTGTGTAAGCCTTTCTGTTTTTGAACTATCCATATTATGCTAGCTTTACCTGATCCTGTGGATATACAAGTTTTTCCCTTCAACAATGCATTCATCTTATGGCTATAATCTATCAATAGGTGACCTTATTCGCAGTGCATTCCGCTGGGTGTTTCTATTACTGGCTAGCAACACATTATCATACTCCAGAGAATACCTGGATTGGGTCAAATGTTACTAATTTCCAAGAAAGAAGCATTTCTCTAGGATACACATATTCCATGTATTGGTCTGTTGTTACCCTCACCACAGTTGGCTATGGCGATCTCCGCGCACATAATACTGGGGAAAAGGTTTTCTCCATCTTCTACATGCTTTTCAACATTGGCCTCACTGCTTACTTAATTGGCAACATGACCAATCTTATTGTCCACAGCATTGCTCGAACCTTCGCAATGGTAATGACTCCTTAAAGAAAACTGAGTACAGTTTATGCAATCTACATTTCAAGTCTCAGTTGAGAAATTAAGCATGTTTAGAACAATACAGTGTGATAGTTTTTAAATGCAGAGAGACGCCATCAACGAGATACTACGATATGCAAGCAAGAATAGACTTCCAGAAGGCATAAAAGAGCAAATGCTGGCACATTTAACACTCAGATTCAAGACTGCGGAGCTACAGCAAGAGGAAGTACTAGAAGGCTTGCCTAAGGCAATAAGATCTGGCATTGCACAGCATCTCTTCCGTACGACCCTTGAAAATACCTACCTTTTCAAAGGGGTTTCCGAAGACTTCTTAGTCCAGTTGGTAATGTTCTCTTACCTATCTACTTAACATGAAGATGTTTTCCTCATCTGTGTGTTGTTAACAGAAGACAAAACAAAACATATATCAAGAGGAAAGTAAATTTCTTCACATCAACAATCAGCAAAATAGGATATTGTGCAAATTGAAGTCAATTAAGTAATATATTTCTGGTTATCTGGAATAAATAACCACCTTCATGTTTAACTTAACTTATACAGCCCCACCGAACTAACTTTATGTCCTTTGGCTTTTCTTTTAATAGGTTTGGATTTTGATCTTACAGGTTTCGGAGATAAAAGCAGAATATTTTCCACCAAAAGTTGACATTGTTATTCAAAATGAGATACCAACAGATTTCTACATTATTGTATCCGGGGTTGTGGTATGTGCAATTCCTGTCAATAACTTTTGCTATTACTATCCCTATATAGTTAATTACTCAGTGGTTGAAAATTGCAGGAAGTGGTTACATACAAGAATGGAATAGAACAGGTTAATTATACCATTCTAACATTACTCGATGTTGTCCTAATTTTTCTTTGTCATCCTAGTAACTGCTAGACAAAATTATAATTGACCAAAATTAAACAACGAAGAAGAGAAGGAAAAAGGATCGCATTTCTTACATTTATCAACTTTTTAACAGAGATTACAGAACCTCTATATTAATTTAAACAACAATCTTCAGAGATTAAGCACGAAAAGAAGCTTAAGTAGGATTCATGAACATCAAACACATTACAAATTTAGAATAAAGATCTAGAAAACTGGTGAAAACCATCTTATAATGGTGGAGATGGAATGATATAGTCTATAAGATATTTAAACTACACATCAAGTTTGATCTCGGAGAAATTGTCGACTCAAGGAAACAAATTATCAGAAAAAAATACCTTTCAAAAAACTTATCAGAAACAAATATCATGTAGAGCCTGTTTTATTTACCAAAATTGTTCGAAAGTCAAACTCATGTCGTACATTGAGATAAAAGACTCTTTAACTCAAAAGTAAGGAAGCAAATACCACATGCCTAGATCAGCGGAGAGAGAACTTGGGGCAAAAGCTTTGCAGTATAAGCTATGAAAGAACAATTCTAAAATTAACCAAGAGATGTGAACAACACATAATGGTGAGAGATCATTTGATTGTGATGTCCAGATTTATGATCAGTTAACAAGGATTTTACATCTATCAAATTAAAAACTGCAAAGCTAAATGCAACTGGGTTTTTACCACTTTAGAATATCCAGAGGACAGAAAGTGCCGGATGTAACTTTCTCATCATACCCTTTCAGCTGCATCCAACAATCTGAAATGTCATTTAAATATATCTACCGAACAAATCAAGATGCATCATTAAGTACTGTTAAATAAGTTGAGTTTATATCTGGATGCTGCTCCTGATGGAGAGCATTAGATGTGAGCAGATATTCTTTCAATCCTTGTATTAGCTTGAACATATGAAAATTATGTAACCTAACCATTTCTTGGTAAAAGATTGCATGTTCAAGTCATAAATTATAATTAAAAGTAATGCTTTCTGGAACCAAACAACTATCTCTGCTTACATTATACCAGTCGTAGTTCAATTAAGCAAGATTTATCATAGTATGAAAATCTTATGTGAAAAACGCAATTGATCAGAGAGTTCTTTTCTTATAATTTCTACTTTCTGCTGAACAGTTCCTGTCAAAATTGGAATCCCCAGAAATGTTTGGGGAAATAGGTGTAATCTTTAATATGCCCCAGCCTTTCACCGTGAGAAGTAAGAGGGTTTCTCAGGTTGTTGGAATTAGCCATCATCATTTCAAGCAACTGGTGCAGCCCCTTAACACAGATGGAAAGATAATGCTCTCCAATTTTCTTCAGGTATTGTAGTAGCTTTTAGTTGCTACGCTTGAAAACCATAATGATTCCTAGTGCCAAGCTAGTTATCCATATTCCATGCAGTTAGATGACAGCTCACCAGATTAGCTCTTATATTAGTTATTTGTATATTCATACTAACATCATGGTCTTGTAACATAATATATTCAGCATCTTAAAGGAATGAAGAAGGAAGAGCTAAAAGAGATACCACTCATATCAGAGCTGCTCAGTGACCTGAATAGTGAGGTAATCCTTTGCCATAAACGAGAAAAACTTGTGGCATTAAACTGAGTAAGTACTTGAAGCTGGCTTGATTTTTTATTCTCCCTCCGTTTCAATTTTTGAGGCATAGTTTGACTAGACACGAAGTTTAAGAATTGTGGTCTTAAACATCTCATGAGTCTGTGAATTTGAAAATTCAGCAAATCCTCTTTCTTGCAAGGACTAAAGATCTCAAGTAATGGTATCATAAAGAATGAAATGCAAACGTGGGTGCGCCTCTGGTTATCAAACTTACCAGAGTTATAAAAGCTAAGGGCTAATGAGAAAATCTAATCCCCACTTATGCTCGAGCAAATAAACTCCATTATAATAGCGATCACTGTCTGGATCTGTCAAACTCATTAAATTTAAGGCCTATTGAAGTGTAATATATGAAAGAAAGTTTACAAATATCTTTTTTTCTTCCAATAAGTGATCATATCTTTAAGTAATAAACGGTGGCTGAGCTTCATTACACATCAACAACAACCTCAACAACATACCCAGTGTGACCCTACAAATAGAGTCCGGGAAGGGTAAGATGTACGTAGAACTTACTCCACTTTTGTGGGTTGGAGAGGCTGTTTCCGATAGACCCTTGGCTCAAAAGAAAACAGAAAATCTTACATCACCAAAAAATAGCAAAAGGAAAGAGGGACGAAAAGACTTAATCAGAAGACTCACAAGTAACAAGAAATTTCATCTGAAATTGATTATAGCTGGAAGCGTGCAATGCATCTGGAAAATCAAAAAGAACACTGGTAGCTGACACATGGAACACACAATGACAACTACTTCAGTGTAAAATGTAATCAATGGCTTACCTTGGCAAGGAGAGTTTTTCCTGTACCAGGTGCTCCAGTCAAAAGAATTCCCTTTGGGAAATGTTTAGTAGATTCCAAAATGACAGATATTATTTATTTCTTTTGGTAAGTACTGAAAAAATGGCAGATATTATTACTCTTCCTTGTTACTTTTCCCCTCTCAAGATTCCAGAACTCCATACGAAAAATGAGTGTATTCCGTACGACAAAACTTATTTTTCAGAAAAATATTTTCATGAGATAGTCATTTTCTTGTGTTTGGTCACATAAAATGTTTTCCAAGGGGTATATGAATTACCACACTTATGGAGAGAAGTCATTTTCCTCATGACTATCTTTAACTTCACTTTCCTATTTTCTTTACTCAAGGAAAATATTTTTGATCAAAAGGAAATATAACTTACCTCACTTATGGGCAGAAGTCATTTTCCTTTCAGCTATCTTAACTTTTAACTTCCTATTACATGCTCCAACTAACACTTGGACATAATTATTATACTTCAATTTAACACTCGAAAGTTTCATCAAAACACTTCTAATTTGCTAATACCAGTATCAAATAGATTTAGAAACATCTTCCAAGAAACTGGTTTTCATGAAAAATGATATTTGTCATATCAAACAACAAGATATACATTTACCTCATAAAAGATCAGGATCCTAAGCTTCCACACACTTTTTATCCATTATTTTGTATCATCCATGGTAACAAACAAATGTCACCCTCTTTTGATATCTTTGAGCCAAAAATCCATGGAAAAAGATACTCCCAGAATAGTTTGACAACCTCCATCGCCAATACAACAATAATGACTTCTAAATCTAACATATAAAAGTTGCAAAATTCTGTATAACAACAAGCACTACAGAAGCAAAGCAAGAAGCACAGTCAGACAAATGAGAGGCTTACAAACTCTTCTCCACTTGTACCATCATTATGTGCTGAATGAATAATGTTATTCCAAATTCCACCACCCGAGCAATTTCTATGATGATTGCTTCAATCTCTTGCAGGAGGGCCCAGTGAATAAGGGACAAAATCATGAAGGACAAAGCCAAGAAGGAACAAGTAAGCTTATGCTTCATCTAGAACTGTTCCGTTATTAATATCTCACCCTGTGGGTAAGATAGATGTGCGGACGACAAAAAGAGAGCACTTAGCACCAAAATACCAATCATTCTATCATATATGCCATAAATGTACTAGAATCTTTTGCCCACTAGGAAAAATCTAAAGGAACACAGAATGGTGGATTTTGATGGACATAAACCCCTGGCTATTTTTAAATTGTTTTCCAATTTACCTGCTTCTGCATTTGACCTTATACTACTATTTTACTCTACCAACAGAAAAAGTCAATAAGCAATGTTTTATTTTTCTGCGGACGTGTATTAAGTTTGAAACTGAAAAACCTTAAAATGTATTTGGTTGCCAACATGCATCTTTTTTTCTTTTGGATTAAGTAAATAAATTTATTAATGAGGAAAGATTCCCTTAAAAATTGAACATGCTTTCTTAAAAAGTTTGATCTAAAAATTACTGTTCTATTTGCAGTTCATAAAACAGGCATTTCCAATTTAAATACGTGAGTTGAATTTCACTTAGACAATCAAGTTTAGTCTTTGACTCAAGGATTGCTTCTATTTTCCTTTTAATTTTGCATGACATAAGGAGGATAATGTTTAATGATACTTTTGGTTAGGAAACCCAAAAACATTTTCAATAAAATTTTAAGGATTTTGTGCCTATTTCTGCAGGAATTCCCAGAGTGTCAGGCACACTTCCCACTAGGATTATAATACATGGACATCATCCACATGACAAACCAAATGAAGGAAGAATTGCAGGAAAACTAATACATCTGCCTGAATCAGTTGAAGGTCTCCTAACAATTGCAGGTAAGCAAACAATAGAAGAATATTTGCATCCTAAGTAGATTGTCATAGTCTACTGGACTTCATCTGTGAAACATTGATATTTAGCGAATACTTTCTACGCATTCATATCAATTCATTCTCTAATATGATACCAGACCAAGGATTCCTCTCCAATGCACTGCCAAGGAATAAGAATAGAAATTTTAATGTTAGAGTATCTTACTAGATTTGGTGAATGCAGAAAAAAGGTTCGGGAAAAGAGGAAGCATAATTCTCAAGGCAGATGGCTCCCAATGGGGGGATTTGGGTGCTTTGCAAGAAAATGATCACTTGTATATAGTTTGAGGGGAAAATCCTCAAAGACTCGTATTGATAAGTGAAAGCCATCAAATGCTTAAGAAGTCCAGATGATAGGAAATATCACACTGAGACAGAGAATATGTCTTGAGTTTATAAATCTTATCCAGAGGTTTTGAACTAAGTTGCGCAGACTGCCGCACCCGTGTGGGATTCTCCAAAAATACACTATTTTGGAGAATCCGACACGCACCCGTTGACATTTTTGATGAGTCCGAGCAACATAGATTTTGAAAGCATAAATATTTCCAGTAATCTTATGATAAAGGAGGTTGAGTGATATGAAATACTCTACCTCTTTTAGCCAGTTTCCTGTTCATTCACATGTTTCAGAATAGCATATGCAGGGTCAAATATTATTTCAAATTTTTGAAACAAGATCTAGGGACAATGAGGCCAACCTCAGAAGTTTCTCTCCACTCAAAGGAGAGTGTTCATGTCTTCCAATGCTAAGAGAATCATATTTTTGTCATAGAGTTCAAACCTTTAGAGGTTGATACTGTTTTCTTCTCTTTTTCTTCATATGATTATGCAGATACTAAAAAAGGAAGAGACAAAACGGAAAATTACTTGCTTTCATCTTCAGCATGTTCTCTTTACAAACAGCATTTGCTTTGAAAAATATGCATGTTCATCTTTTGGTGAAATATTTTGTTGAAGACATAATAAAGTAAAATAAATGTGTACTCTATCTAATAGATTAAGCTTTTAAATGAGATGGTCACACAAGTTGTCATATTTTGACATAATTTCACTACTACCAATATTTTATATAGCTATCAAGATTCGGGTTCATTTAAAAATTCAACTTCAAACAATCATTGTCTTATCAGGACTAAATTAGAACCTGCTGTGCTACCTGAACTTTGTTGAAAATATAATTAAGTAAATAAAAGTGTGTTCTCTCTGACACCTTAAGCTTTTAGATGAGATGGTCACGCAGTTCAACAAACTTGAGCATTGTCCATTTCTAATTTCGAAGAGATAGTTTATAAAGAATGCATTCTAAACTCCTTTATTTGCACTAAGCTCTGAATTGAAAAACATATGGAAGCTGCACCAAGGATAGGCATTTTCATTAAGTTGTCTTTGACACAAACTCCAAAGTTTACATGTCATTGTCTCATAACTTTATTGTTCAAAAATTACTTTAAGATTCTTCTTCTCTAGCCAATATATAGATCTATTTCAAATTACATATCCTAATTTCATTAATAACTGGTTCCAAAATATTGTCCACTTCTCAAAATATTTTAAACATATAATACATGTAATTCACACTTTTACTCTTTCTCCTTATAGTTTTTCTCTACTTCATTACATGCATACAAAAGGAAAAACAAAAACTATAGATATGGTTCCACATGTTCCCTTAGATATTCAAATATTTAACTCTCCGCGATCTAAGTTAAAAGATGCATATCATAACAATCTTCTAATTTCCGTGAAAGTCGAACAACCATATAGTACTATAAAAGTTAATTTTTCCTCATAAACTTGGAAACTATATGAAACAAAAATGACCGAGAAAACTAGAAGAGAAATAACATAATCGATCAAGCAATTAGAAGCTTAAATTCGATAGCTCCACAGTGGGATTCAGGAAGAATTCTGATTGAATTTAATGGAGAAATATGCAATTAGATTTTATAGATGGAACTGAAAAGACGACGGATCGGAAGTACCAGCAGAGATTCCATTTCCGATGCAGGGGGAGTTCGGCGGTAGCCGGAAAAGACATCGGAGCGGCCAGAGCCTTGAATGCGCTTTTCACGCTAGTTATGGGCGAGTCACGTATAGATGACTGAATTGAATATGCGGAATATGAATGGGTGCTGAGAAATGTTTTTTAATTTTATGATATTTTTAACAGAAATTTTTCATATTTTTATTTTATGTTCAAGAGATTTCAAATCAAATTGTAAATATTTATTTACATTAAAAATCTCAAATTTAATTTTATAACACTAATTTTATGATTAAATATTAGTCTACCTCCTTATTTTAATTTTTCATAATAATTATTTTATCTATTTATTATTAATTATAAAGAATTACAATAAAGAATTACAATATGATAAATTTATCCTTACTAATGTATTTATCTGCCCCACCTGATTTTTCAAAATATATATATAATTGAAACCCTCCACCCCCACTTCGCCCTAGCCTCGCAAAAATAAAATTATAATAGAGTTCATGTCAAGCTATGGTTGTCACTAAAAATATTTCTCATCGTAGTCGCATAGAAAATTTGATGAGTTATGACTTTTCATCTCAAAATTCTAGGAATCTTGCTAACCAATATAAACAATAATTTTGCAATTGAATCTGAACAACACTCACAAAATCATACTTGCATTATAAGTTACATGTCATCAAGACGGCGATAAAACTGCTTATCAAATGTCATTTTAGATTGGAAAAAACTTTTCTACCCCATGGATAATTATTATATCTTTCATTCTCCACCAAGTTAAAATAATTTTTCAAAATAAATAAAATCATTTTTCTTGAAATATATAAACTGTTTATGAAATATAATAGGGATATTTTGAGAACATGTTGGTCATATTTCCTGAAAATAATCAATCTAAGGTGTGGTTTCTTGACAACTCTTCTTCCTCCAGAGTATGTTTGAATCAATCTATTAGGTGTATTCTTAGGGAAAACAAAAAAATAAAAAATATTAGCGATATATTTTAAAGCGATAATTATGTTACAATTTATTGTGGTAAACCATAGTAAGGTGCCATTGAGACGCATTCATGAAACACCTAGGTATTTGTGCTTGAAATGCATAATGGAAATGTCAAGAAATACACCAAAACATGTCTTACTAAATAGTAAAAGCTGATGTGGGATAGATATTGCCCCTTTGATCTTTTATTATTTCATTATTTGCATTGCAACACATAAATGGTGACTTTGAAAGCGGCCTTTTAACATAATATTGCAATTTCTACGTAAAAGAAAGAATATATAATATACGATATTACAATTAATTTTTATCCAAATATATCATTATTGTTCATACAGAAGTAAATCGAATACTTGGATACAACTAAATAATATAGCCAATTATCATTATTCCTCATGCAATATTAATACTTTTTGTATGCTTGTTTTCTGATACATATAGTGACAAAAAGCAATGAAGAATTATTCTTTTTTTGGGAAATTTCTAGAAATATATAGTGTATCTGTAAGAGGAGATATTATCTTCTTTGAAATTTTAGGTTAGGAATACCACTCGACTTCAAAAGCAATAGCAGCCCCTGCGTTGCTCATGATCTTCTTGATGAACGATCTCGATAAGTACGTTGGTTAGAGGGCACATCGAGTAGAAGATTTCGCTACTGATCAACAAAGATAAAAGCTTGAGAAATTTTTTATTTATTTTTTAATTAATGATTTAAAATATGAGAATCAGCAGAAGAAAAATATTAGATACACATACCCAGCATATAATAATGCAAATCTTTACCTAACCGGAAAAAACGTGATCACGTTAATTGAGGAAGAAGCAAAATCGTGTGGAACATAACGAGAGAATAAAAGCAAATTAAGAAAAATCTGATTTGATGAGGGAGTGGATGAATAGATACAACGAGTGTTTTAAGATTTGAAAAGGAGGAAGAAAGTAAACTGGTGAATTTGGTATAAACTGCTACTACATTTGGTAATATCCCCTTAAATTTGTTAGAATTTTTTAATTTACACACCTAAATTAAAAGTTATTCCAATTAAAAACTTTATCTCTAAAAAATAAAATATACCTATTAAGCACAAGATGCTGATGTCGACAATGCGTGAACTTGTTGAAAGAATTGCTTGCATGGATAAAACCTCATCTTCTATATTTAATTCAAAAAATTATTAGCACATTTACAGTTTCCATAACATGGAAAGCAAAGGAAATAATTTCAAGCTTCTTTCCTCGTACTGATTTTTAGAGATAGATCTGTGTAATAGAAACGACCCAAATTTAAAATGTGAGGTCATGAAAATGTTGCGGGCCATTTGGGCAGAATCCGTCTATGGGTTCTTTAAGCCCCTTTTCCTCTCTAGAGACCATGCAAATTAATTTTCTGAATTTTAGCTTTAATAAACGGGATTTGACCTTCTTAGTATAGGAATTATCACGACATTTATATGTGAAATGTCTCAGGCATAATAACATTCGTTTTTTCTCTTTTTCTTTTAATTCCAAAATTAAAACTTGATGCTGAAGAACCACCAATGTCAATTATATCCATCCCATCCTCTAACCACCATGCATCTTTCTGTGATAAAAAGTTTTAGTAGATACGTTTCATTCCCATTAAACAGACACATTTATGGCATACATCCCTGTAGTAGTTGTACAGTTAGTAGGAAGAACACCCTACTGGCTAATCTTTCACTGGGGGAAATTAAAGGGAAATGTTTCCAATCTAGCTAATTGAGGTGTGTCGTCCAGGAATATGCAACTGGACTCCTCACTTCATTTTCAGCATTCTTCCAAGAAATCCAACCAAATGCATTTCCTGGTTTAACATCTTTCTTGGACACAAATGTCACTGTGTATTGTAACTTCTCTCCTACTTTCTTGAATACAAGCTTTTGTGGCTTCACTGTTACCGTGACGGATGAAGGAGCATCAATGGCTACTTCATACTCTGACCCTGCAGCTCCAACATTGGTCACTTCTCTAGTGTAACGAACAACCCGCTTTGTTTTTATCCCAAACAAGACAGAGAATGAGGGGTAGTTGATTTGCCCAGCATCTGCAAACTTGTTTGCACAAGTGAAATTGATTCTTTTGACAATGGATTGTATTTCATCCATGGAGTAGTCCAAGGAGCACAGGAACTTGATATGATCCTGAATCCTAATATCGTATACGAGTCCAGGGGAGAGTGCTTTCTGGGGATTCACATGGCCTGATCCATGAGCCCATGGATTAGAAAATGTTCCGTCTAGTGCAGAATCACGAAACATGGAGTTGGTGTTATCTTGAGTGTACGCGGTTGTCATGATTGCTGATTTGATCGCGCTTGGACTCCATTCCGGATGTACAGCTTTTACCAAAGCAGCAACTCCTGTAACATGAGGGCAAGACATGGAAGTGCCAGAAATGATGTTGAATGAGGTCTTTCGTGTATCCACATCAAGTGAAGTTGGTCCTACAGTTTCAGGCCAAGCTGCCAAGATGTTCACTCCAGGGCCAATGACATCAGGCTTTAATATCTGGGGAGCAATCGCATTTGGCCCTCTTGAGCTAAATGTTACCACAACAGGGGATGGTTTCACCTTCACCACTGTTCCACCAAAGCTGAAAACAACTGTTGGATTCTTTTCTGTTTTCACATATTCCCTTATTACATCCCCCGCCTTCCTCCCAACAGCAACTGCAGGCAATAAGTGGCTATCCGCGAGTAACTCCTCCCCTGTCTCGGGTGTATTGGCTAATATCATCCCTACCCCATTGGCTTCTTTCACTACTAGTCCCTTCTCAACTCTATCATTAATCCCCCTATCACATAGCACCACTTTTCCACCAACCATGTTTGGATCAAGCGAACCGCGAAAGCACAAATTGCTAGAGGAGTTTCCCCCTTGTTGGTAAACTAAGCTCAGCAACTTATTTTCCATTTCCAATTTTCCACTATACAACGACACGCCTTCAAGTTTTTGGCCATTACCCAGAGTGACAGTAGCTGGAAAATCTCTGTCAAGAGTTGCAGCACCAACAGTAATGACCCATGGAGCCGTGTTCACAACTGTTGATTTCCAAGGACCAGCATTCCCAGCTGAACACGACACAAGAATTCCTTTCTCCATAGCAGCGAAAGCACCAAGAGCAATGGCGTCGCCGTAATAAGTCGTGGAATTATTAGATAATGACACAGACAACAGATCAACACCATCCATAATAGCACGGTCGAACGCAGCAAGAATATCTGACCCTGCACAAATTTCATTCCAGCACACTTTATAGCTCGCTATACGGGCTTGTGGTGCCATCCCTCGAGCAGTCCCTTTTGCATAGCCGAAAAGACTAGCATTCGCCACAATTGATCCTGCATGCAATACGAGTTCAGCTGAAATCCAACAATTTTTTCTTTTTTTACGCGAAACATAGATATACATGTGAAAAATATCGCATAACTAGTTAAATTTTGAATTGGCCTCTACCTGCAGCTGTGCTCGCAGTATGTGTGCCATGGCCGTCATGATCCCGGGGCGATTGAATCTCCTTGGAGCAGCTTCCAGAGTCCTTACAACCTTCCGCAAAATACAGAGCACCTATAAGTTTCCTATTACAATGCACATTCGGGTCGAAATCAGGTGCTGATTGACATTTCCCTCGCCATCTAGAGGGCACATTTGACATACCCACATCACTGAAACTTTCAGACTCGGGCCAAATTCCACTGTCAAGCACCCCAATTATAACATCTTGAGCAGCGATGTTCAATTCCGGTAAAGAGCGACCAGTCGAGAAATTGAGCTTATCGAGGCCGAGAAATTCAGGGGTACGGGTTGTTTGCGGGGTGTAAAAAGTGTCTTCATAGACATTAACGACGGAATCAGATTGGCGGAGTAAGTCGACTTCATGGGGATAAAGACTTGCAGCGAAGCCATGATAGGCGATGGTGTAAGTGTAGAGAAGAGAATTTTGACTGGAGGAAGTGAGAGATTGGAGATGGGTCTTGTACCATTCATGGTGAGTGGAGAAGGATGGAGGCTTGAGGTGATGTTTCATGTGAACAATGTAGGTTTTCCTGGTGGGAATTGCTGCTGTTGATGAGTGGAGAAAGAGAAGTACGTTAATGGCGGATAACAAGATTACTACAGCTCCCATGAGTAAAAGAGAACAAGAGAGAATGAAAAGTGTGAGACAAAATAGAAAGAAGAACTAGCGCTGTGTGAAAAAGAGAAAAGATGCTGAGCATATATTTCTTCATTCTTTTGTTTGGTCCAACCAAATATAATATATATAGACAAAATAGATGGGTTTAGGGGTGATACCCAATATCATATTTATTAAATTGAATTTTTTGATTTTGATATATTATTTCATATGATATTTGATATATATATAAAAATATAATTTAAGTTTAAGGGGAAATTAGCAACAGCCAGTAATTTAAGTTTTAAGTATGAAAGTTCTAAAACAGTTTACAAAATTTTTATGTGTTCTCTCGTAAAAATATGAAGTGATTAATCTTCAATGCCTACAAACAATATGGAAGCAAACCGTCTCTCTATTTAAATTCATCAGATAAAGACTTAAGGGCAGCTCTTGGTATCAATTAGGTCTTGTATAAGGATAGACACAAGCTAACCTTTTAATAATTTGAGAATTAATTTGAATAAGTGTTTGTTTCTCAAGGTGAAATTAAACAAATAAAGTTCTATTTGTTTGAAATGTTAATTAGAAATTAACTTGAGTATAGGGAAATTTCCTCGAAA
>JACEIK010000256.1:23124-37392 GCA_018107945.1 Datura stramonium
AATTATTTAATTTTCTATATTTTCAGTAGTCTAAAATAGTTGGCTACTGTCTTTATTTTTTTTTTTAAAATAAAATAGAAAAATAAAAAAAAGACCAAAAATAGTAACAAAAACTTAAATTAATTGAAAAAAGAATAAATTAAAGAAAGAGAAGAAAAAGAAATAAATTAATATCATGATAGTAACATGTATGAGACAGAAAAAGAAAAAAGGTGCACGTAAACCCTAAAAAAATTAAATGAGGTATTTTGTGTAATTATTTTGAGGGGCATTAAAAGTAAGAAGGCATGCTCATATAAATATTTTATTTTTTATAGGCAATTATGTAAGTTTTCCAATTAAAATTTAATTAAAATTAAGCGGGTTGAGTCATGACCCGCATTTTAACCCATTTCAACCCAAATAACTTTTGGGCGGGTTAGATTCAGTCCAACCCGCCCGTGTATCATGAACAGCACAAGCACTTTATATTCGTAACTCGTAAGTTGTAACCAATCCCCTATAAGCAATAGATCATGAACAGCAGCCTCAAACAAACTATTTGCCTTTTTGCAATCAAGCTAATTATCATCTAAGAAAGCAAAGCTCTTAATCACAAGATGTTCAATTGGTCTCAAGCTCCACAAAAAGGTTGCTAATTGGGTAGTCTTTATTTGATATTTTTCAGGTGAGGTTGGACTGACCCGACAAATAACCCGAATTCTCCGGCCAAAACGTCCACACGATTGCTAATATATGTTCCCAACTCCCAAACCAATATACTTTATTATTACGGTTAAAAAATAGGTAAAAATTAATTATAATTAAATAATAAAAGAATATGCAGAATCGTTGATTGATGTAGAATAGGAAATTATAGGAACCAAATATGATATGATGTACTCGTTCAATTAACTCATATTTCCAAATATCTAGTTTCTGTGTCAACGTTTGTAGGACATGTCCTAGTTATACTAGGATAAAGAAAACTTAGCCTTTGTTTGTTATAATATAAGTGGGATATTTCATAGAATTACTTATCTATCCCATTTTGTATAAATATGGGATAACTGATGATGCCATTATTTTAGTATAAATAAAAGCTATATCTCAGACTAAAGTTAATTAATCATACAAGCTAGCTAGATGATCATGATGAAGATGTTAATCTCATTCTTTCTTGCTCTGCTTCTGCCTTCTTTGATTCTTTCGGTACCTCTTAATTCGCCGGTGTTTAATGTTCTTGATTATGGTGCTGTTGGTGATGGCTCGACTGATGCAACCAATGTAATCTCATCCATTAATAATTAATTACATAATGTTAGATATTAGGTGGTATTAATGGTTTTTTTTTTTTTTTGGTTTCTTTATATATAGGCTTTCATCAAAACATGGAAAGCAACATGTACATCATTGTCTTCTTCGACAATGTACGTTCCTTCTGGCCATACGTTCTTGCTTCATCCCTTGAAATTGAGAGGCCCTTGCTTGTCACCAAACCTCACTATTAAGGTATATATTTGATTATTTAACTAGCAAGTAAACTGGCAATTCTTGTTCCTCAGTTTGTACCTAAGTATTTTGAGTCTATTTTGCAGATGGATGGAAATATAGTTGCACCAAGTGAACCTTCGAAATGGAGGTGTTTCGACCATCTTTGTCTTCAATGGATTCATATTAAACATGTTAATGGACTTACAGTACGTGGCAATGGAACAATTAATGGTCGAGGACACAAATGGTGGGATGTTAAAGTAAGTCAATTAATTTATTCACTGGATTTTTAATCAAAAATCTTTTAAAGCTAAGTTTGACACCTTCATTATGGGCTTCTAACAGTTTTTATTACCTCTATTTTCAGGATCGCGTGAAACCAACTGTACGTTTTGGATGCTTTGAAAACATTGTTTTCTTGTTCTTTTTTGGGGTAAAAATGACTTATGACAGTAGAGCTAACAGGATATATTATTCTTTTGTAGGCTTTCGAAATTTCACATTCCAAAAACATTATTCTAAGCGGACTGAGCTTTAAGGACAACCCTCGCATGCATGTTCATTTTGAGAAATCGAAATCCGTCACAATCTCAAACATAACAATAGATGCCCCAGCAAAAAGTCCTAATACTGACGGTATTCATGTTACGAGCAGCACAGATGTTTCCATTAATCATTGTCAAATTCGAACTGGTAATTAATTTTGAATGTGTCTATCAACTTTTAAGGATAAACTCAAAGATGACGCTAAAAATTTTCTTGAAAATGCAGGGGATGATTGTATCTCAATAGTTGATGGATGTTCCGATCTGAAAATCAGCAACATAGTATGCGGACCAGGGCATGGTATTAGGTTAGTTTTATCTCCTCACTTTTTGTCCTCTTGAATTTAATTTCGTGTTTGAAGATGCAATATATAGTTATTGAATGCAGTATTGGAAGTCTAGGCAAGCATGGATCCAACAACAAGGTTGAAAATATTGTTGTCAGTGACATTTTGTTCATAAAATCTACAAATGGGGCTCGGATTAAGACTTGGCAGGTATTATAGTGCTACTGTATTAATTTAAACACTTTCCATGATGATCTCATATTCAAAAACTTGAGCACCCTAAATACATGTATATATGTTTTGTTTGTTTTTGTTTAAATCAGGGAGGTCATGGGCATGCTAGGAACATCACTTTTGAGAGAATAAATTCTCAAGATTCTCGTAACCCTATTATTATCGATCAGTTCTATTGTGATAAAGAACAATGTACAGAACAGGTAGGTAACATCTATTTACAATGTTGTTGTCCTTTTAGTGCTGGAAATCGACTTCTTAAACATTTAGTTCATCGGTTGTTGCAGGATTCAGCAGTACAGGTCAGTGATATTACTTTTAGAAACATACGTGGAACCTCCCAAGGAAAATTTGCCGTGAAGCTGGATTGCAGCGCGTCAGTTCCCTGCACGGGTATATTAATGGAGGATATACACATACTCTCAGGTTCCAAAGATAAGGCCAGATCGTATACTAGGAATGCACAAGGATTAGTTAGGGGTCAAAACATTCCTCGAACCCGCCTTTGGAAATCAGGGCCATAAATTGGTGGACGATTAACTTCAAGATTTCCACTACCAACTGATTTCCGTCATATAGCATTGTTTATTAGTCGTGGTTTCAGCAATTGTTCCTAATGTTAACGTAGTATTAATTAGTTTTGAAATGGTTCACATCTCCCTTTAAAATTATTCCTCTTGTTGCTAATGTTACTATTTTATTTCATTTAAAAAAAAAAATCGAATTTTCGGCTTTCCCCTTGTGTTTTGTCTTGTAACTGCTCGAGGAAGTTAACAAATTTTATGTGTATATGCGAAAGAGTTCATTTTTGCCTCTTTTATCGAGGGGATTCGTTTGAAGCCCCTGCGTTTTACCTACCTAGCTCCACCACTGGCCAGAAGATCTAGCCTCTTCCAACTGTTGCATTCTTGTATTTATGCACGAATGTTTAAGCTAAACCTCAATATTGTTGAAGTTGACTTGGCCTCTTCATGGCATTATACTTGCACCTTCTGTTAAGGTTTAAATTCGTTTATCAGGTCAATCAATTAAATTGTTAATAATGAGGTCACAAGTAATATAATTAACAAGAATAACAAAGCTGAAAATCAAAGTGAGATGATTGAGAAAGTAAGAGATAGAAAAATTCTTATTGATTCTCTTAGTGACATGATGAAAATCTCCGAAGATGGATTAGTTTGGTCCCGAAGCTAATTCTCAGATGGTCAAATTAAGTCTTTGATATGACTGATATTTGACTAACTACTTAATGATTGACTGAGACAGAGATAGAGAAATTCTTATCGATTCTCTTAGTCACAAATGTTCACTATCCGTGTCGCTCCATTTAAGTTTGTCTCAATCTAATAATTAACAAGGCGCTTTAGCTTGGTCATTATTGAGTGTCTGAATATGATATTATAATGTAGTGTATTGTTTTTAGCAGGTGAATACCATTTACTCAGTTGTTTTCAACTGCTTGCTAACATAGCAGCTAATTGGAGGGGTAACAGAGAAGATTGAAGACAAAAAAGGCAGGGGGCAAAGACAACTCCATAAAGCTTTACGTAACAGAGAGAAACTACAATATAAATTATGCTCTTTTCCTTGATTTTATGCAGACCCAAGAAGAAACGTGTTTGAGGCAGTGTACAACGCTTAAGAGCAACTTCTAATATAAATTCCATGCAAATATACACACTTTATCAAGATTCAAAATAATTCTCAGATTTAGTTGCTTTCTTCTGGATATATAGGTGGTGAAGAGAGCATCGGCCGATCGAGGCGAGTAGGCACTAGGTACCATCAAGAGCACAAGCACTTTACATTCGTAAGTTGTAACTAAATCCTATAAGCAATAGATCATGAACAGCAGCCTCAAATAAACTCTTTGCCTTTTTGCAATCAAGCTGTTATCATCTAAGAAAGCAAAGCTCTTCTTAATCACAGGATGTTCAATTGGTCTCAAGCTCCACAAAAGGGTCAAAATGTGGACACAAATCTGTCACATGGTCAGCTGCCCTACTGTTCTGGAGAAGATAAACCACTCGGTAGTTAGACCTTCTTCTAATAGGACTTAGCTGGCAGAATTCTGGTTGTTGTTCTTGCTTACATCTTCTTTCATCAAAACTCGTCGTTCCATTGTCTTCAATTCATTCGGCCAGTTCTTGATCAACCAACTTTGATGTGAATCAGGGAGCCTAAAGAGGCCAGGACGAACATTTGACATCTTATCTTTAAGCCGTTAGGCCACTGTCATGCCAACATTTTTATCAATAGCATCTATTCTTATGTGCTTTTCAACTTCAGAGGCTTTCAGCCTAATTTACCAGAGAGGTTTATACTGGCTTGGTTATGGATGAAATTGCATTACCTATTCTGTTATCAACATTCTGTAATCTAGGACTAATGTCTGGCTCCATGGAGTTCCTACATACATTATTCTGCTGGTTCTTCAAGCATTGATCTAGAGACTCCTCAGCTGGAGCTACACAGAGAGGCTGTGGTTGTTTATCCACCATCATTGAACAATCAGCTTTGTTCATCTTGAAAACCATCTAAATTTGCAAATGATGCGTCTGAGAAGGAAGATTCTTTGTCATATCCAGCTCCTCACCAATCATGACACCTCCGTTCTCAGAAAACACATTGGCTGATGTGACCCCATCAAGAGAAAACAATTGAGTTGCACAAGCAGAGATGGATAATGGGCTGGTTTGCATCTCAACAGAAGGATGTTCCACAGCATGACCTATATCTGTGTGAGTGCCATTTTCAGTAGCTACCCCATCAATCTGTCCACCACTCAAATTATCTGTGGCAGAACTCAAATGCTGGAACTCAGCCAGATCATCTACCACATTGGTGCCATTTTCAGTAGCTATCCCGTCAATTTGGCCACCACTCAAATTATCTGTGGCAGAAATCGAATGCTGGAGCT
This sequence comes from Datura stramonium, assembly GCA_018107945.1. Taxonomy (NCBI): domain Eukaryota; kingdom Viridiplantae; phylum Streptophyta; class Magnoliopsida; order Solanales; family Solanaceae; genus Datura; species Datura stramonium. Next base: position 28,584 of record JACEIK010000256.1, read on the forward strand.
CAGCCAGATCATCTACCACATTGGCTAATGTGTGTGTTCTATTGCTTGCATTCACCACACCAGATGTGGCAGCACTCAGCTGAAGAGCTTGTCGGTTTGACTGGCCACTTCCAGGACCAAGTTGAGCATTCAACTGCTTCTGCACCCAGACAGCTAGAGAAAGTGCATGATCACGAATCAAAGAATCATGAGGTGGGCACTGTAACATATCGATCAGAGCCTGCATATATTGGAACATACTGACAGATGGAGTAATAGACCCTTTGTCACGTAGATATTTAATGCTTTTGAGAATATGCTCACATAAGTTTCCCATTTTTGCCCACTTACAATCACAAAGTGCATACTCGGAAGCTAGATTCCGAACAACATGCACTTGATGTCGATCTTCCTGATCAACAACTTTTGCATATTCACCCTCAACTACCACATCCGAATCTGGAATCTGCAAAGATTTCTGCCAAGCTGTTAAGCCACTCATCCATTCATCCTTCCAGTATCGTGCAAAATCATCCTTCCCCGAGTACTCATCAAGCCAGAAGTAAGAATGCACTGTAGTACCTAGCTTATCTACAAGCCAATCAGCACGTTGATATACACTTTTTTCCTTCTCATTCAGTAACCTAAGCTTTAATTGGTTGTGATAGTACTCCATTGACGAGCACGTCTCCTGGCTGGCAAGAGGAAGAGTTCTCAGTGAATTAGTCCAGAGACCTGAGTAGACAAAATCTGTCAGCAAGAAAAAATCCAAAGAGGAACCAACTATTTATAAGAGAATTTCAAGCATTCTTGAAGAATAATGTTCTTTAAAAAAAAAAAAAAACTAAAAGAATGTATTTTAGTGGAATAATACTAAGCTAGCATGTCCTTTTGTAAGTGAGGACACTCAAATGTGAAAGATTGCATGTATATCCACTATGGAGTTCCTCAATCTATAATAATTTAAATTAAATGCTTAACAACTGTTAGCTATGTGGTGTAAACAGAGAGATCGTCATGTGATTGAAAATTTGCAAGTTTTTGGACTGCAAAGCCCTCCTTGGTGTTTTTCTTTTGAAACCGACTCCTTGGTGCTTTTCTTTTTAGTAATAATATATTTATTTTATGCATAAAAAAGAAATATCCACTAAAGGTGGAACATAAAGATAACTGTTTGTCCACTTTGCTCTTTCCAAGAAGTATATCTATCCCATTTGTATGTTACAATTTGATTTATCAGACGGATAATCAATTTCACTTGCAGATTTCCAAAAAAAAAAATTATATTAGTGCTAGAGGAAAACCAAAAAATGATAAGGTAGTGACAGAAGAAAACGTTCAATTAGTTATTGGAGCATGTGCATAAAGTATCTATCCTGAGAAAACATCATGATGGAGTAGACTAATAGGATCCAAAATTCATTCAAATATTGACAAGTTTTGAAAGACTTATTTTTTTTAATGACTGAGAAATTCTTCTGGAGCCATCTCTTGGGACCAATTGCAACCTTCGAAACTCGGGGATAATGAGCTAATCCTGCTATCCTTCTCCACTTAAATACTAGACTTAGTTTGCTTGGAGCAGGATGTGAACCTGTGAACTAAGTCACAAGACCCTCAGCCTTTGTCGATTGAGCTACGCAATGGGGGCAAAAAGACTACCATTTGCCACAGAGGCGTGTGAAACATCTTTTTTATAAGGCGTGTGAAACATATATCATGTCCCAAAACAACTGTTGCACAATGTTAGTTTAAATTCTTGCTAGGCCTGGGTCTGAATCAGATTATCAGTGTATCAAATGAGTTAGCAAAAGACCTGTTCCAGAGGCACTTCAATCTAACTCCAATGACAAATCTATTGATACCTACAGAGACTGATTTACTGAATAGTATGCCTAACCTAGTCTCGGGTACCATATGGCCTTGAAATAGTCCAAAAAGTCTGCAGCATCCACAAAATCTTCCATAAATTCTTCAAACAAATCAGCAGTTCCATCCCCTTTGCAGATGCGATGCACTGTCTGACCTAGCCTCTTTGCAATTACAGCACAAGTCTCCAGTTCTGAGCATTTCTTAATCAAGTTCTTATGCCATGCATGACGAACCCGCCAAAAGCATATCAATACAGAGCACTGAAACACTTCCCTGAGTGATAAGCAAACAAATTTTAAACTGCACAATCTAGTACGTGAAATATATAATCTGCAGAACCACAACTCATGAGCGAATGAGAAAACACAAAAAGAAAAACTAAGTGGCATGCCTTACATTTAGATAAACCTTCCACATACTGAATGAGCAAAGTATGCCTTAAGTTCCATCATTCATTTAAATTTTTCTACTATTTATCCTTTGGAGGATGAACACGACCTCTAGATGTAGAAGCTGGGACCAGATAAAAATGCTGACAGACTTTTCAAATTCACTTCTGTCAATAAGAAACATTATGGCTAATCGTGTATCAGATGCTGGTTTATTCTGTTGTTTGTTAGTTTAAACTATTCAGACCAATCCAACAGAACAACATTGAAATTGGCTGCCTATTTTACACATATTCATCTGCTAATATCCCCAATCCATAAGTCTAACATGATGAGTTTCCTGGACCAAGACTATTAAAGTAAAAGCCTCACCCTGAACCCCAAAGATAGATGGTACTGGTGCAGAACTAGTTTGCCATGCTAAAGAGAATCCCCATGTCCATCAGGAAAAAGAAAAAAGAAAACAACCACGGCCATTGATTCATATTGGATTGCACTATCACTCGATCAAGAAAATGAATGCGGGACAAAAAAATTGTAAGCAACCTGATTGCAAGGACGTCGGCTGAAGGATCATCCACAATGAATCCAGCCAACTTCCACTTGGGATCTTTCATATGAACTCTGTTATATAGGGCCCTCATCCATCTAAGTGTATCTCCACTTGCACATCTAGGTGCTATTATCCATGCCACCGGTATAGCCTTGTTGTCTGAGTTGAACACAACAAGACTGTGAATAGGATACTGGATGAATTTTCATAAAAGACAAGGTAAGCTTTCAAGTGTTCTGCCTTTCTAGTTCTAGAAATTTGGTAACCATATAAGCAAAAATACCTTTAATTTATTAGTTCCAAACTTTGAATCAGAGGCCAAAAGGCTGTGATTTCCAAACCGAATCAGTTGTTGCAACTGCCATTCTGTTTGAATGCCCAAAACAAAAGGGCCGGAATCAGAGAAATTCTCGTAAAAGAACACTTGATTCTGGTGACTTTCAACCCACATACTAACGCTGACTGCATCATCTGTGTCAAGTTCATAAGTAGAGCGCCGTATGCTCCTCTCTTGTCTCCGAACATATCTGTGAGTTAAAAGGTCATCTCGGTTGCATGGGCCTCCTTGTCTCTCCACTGATTCATTGTGTCTCTGCATGATTGTTTCCACAGACACTCCAACATAGAGCAGGGATAAAACACGGAGACGAAGATCCTCTGAGATGTACGGAGCATACATGGCACGTGTTCCAGCAGACTTTTTGTCCTGTGGGCCATGGCATAGTAATCCTTTCTTATCCAAATGCTTATCTTGGTTATAGATGATAAGTGCTACAGATGGTTCAGCAATTAAGCGTTTGACAATAAAGTGGCAGGTGCACCCCCGCTTTGTATTAGGTCGACCAGCAGGTTTTTTCTTAGGAACGTACGTGGTTCTACTCGGCCGAACGATTCCACCCTTTCTATGGTCATCAGGACCAAAGGAGCACCAGTACCTAAAGAATCACAAGGTTATTTCTATAAAAAGCATTGTGGCAGATATTAGCAACTGAAACAAGCTAAGGAGATAAAAGGACAGCTTACAGAATATATTCAAGGATGCCATCAACTTTAGGTTTGTAAGTTGTCTCCGCAGGCCGACGTCTCCGAGCTTCAACATGGAATCTTGTTGGACATTCTTTATTAGCAGATTCACCCCTAACAAAGTCATCTACTCTAGCGAATGGAATGAGAGCAACTCTGTCTATGTTATCACGCCAGCCTTCTACCTTAGACCACACAAGTTCAGCGGAAGAAAACTCCAAAGTCGGGGGGCTCTGAACAGGAAGGGAAAGAATTTGATCCCATCTAGCCATCTGTAATAATAGAGGGGAAATGATAAGGGTAATAGAACAGATTACACTTGTGAACACAAAATGAGTTGGATTGCAAATGCTTACTAATCAGCTTTAGACTATTCTTCCTTATGAAATTTATGTTTTTTTAGTGTTGCCATTTTCAAAAAAAGAATTAGTGCTTTAAAAGGTGGGGGCATGATGCAAGCGTTTTACCTAACAGGGAGGGTGAGAGGTAAGCTCATGAATTCTTTTTAAAACATGTTATAAATTAATGAAATAAACCTAAATCTCAAACTAGCTGGGATCTTCTATAAAAATCTTCTGGGTCGATCAAACTCTTTTCATTCAGTATTAAAAAAAAAAAAAGAAAAAAAAAAGACATCATAATTTGACCATTTTACAATTGCAGAATAGCTACCAATCTGTCACTTCCCTCCTTTTAGGTTGACCAGCTATATCTTTCACACAGACAGTATTAAGCATTATTCACAAAAATTGTGAAAAATTAATATAAGTTGTAACATTTTAAACTGTTGCAATGAAGTGTAAGAAAGTTCATGCAAGTGTCAAGGAACACCAACATAAGTATAAAAATATCATGATATAGCAACCATAAACAACATCACAGCAATCCAAACATTATAAAGAAACATTATAAAACGACAAAGTGAACCACCCACGGGAAAAAGCAGAAGAAAGAAAAGTTTTATCTTTTTATCAACAAAAAAGAAAGAAAACAATGAATAAACAACAAAAGTATACATCTTAAAAGGTAAAATAAGGGTTTACTGATGAATTTATCAATTTAAGAAATGTAATGGAAATCATTTTAAAGTGTTATTTGTATACATGTCTAAGGTTCCATGAAGCCCAAACGTTAGCCAAGAACTCAAAAGTAAAAGAAAGAGATAATTTTCTCAATTGTACTCCATGAGTTCCAATTTATAAGAAACTCTTTTTTTTTAATCAGTCCAATTTATAAGAAAATCTCGAGACATCTCAAAATGTTTGACGCTATTCTATTAACACTAGGTAATTTAAGGCCCGTGCACGGGCCCAAGCAATCGACCTACAACAACCCAAGCCAACATATATGTCCCTTCTAAGTCTGAGTTTAGGTGTTGATTGTGATTTTCATGGCTAATATAGCTTAGGTGTTGATTGTGGATTTCACATAATAAGCAGGTTGATCCATTTTTCATGAGCAATCTCACAAGATCATATTAACTGATGAGTTCACATGTATGTCCCTGAACTTAAAAGAGACTAACAACAACATGAATCAAATACAATATAAACAGATTTTTAAAAAAAAAGGATAATTAATTCTTAAACACATTTTTTTCAAGTTGTATTTTTTTACTTAAATCGGAGAGGACTTACAGGAACAAACATCTACATAAATTAAGCTCACAAAGAAAAAAAATAACTTACTGGAACCAATGTAGCCTCTAACCCACAGGTACAGACGCCCTAGGGTCCTAGCTAGTGCAATTGCAAATGAAGAAGTCCCCTACTACTACCTCTATTAACTAACATATAACCTTTTCAAATATGTGCTGTTACCAATATACAATAGGAATAGAATCTACTAATTAGCTAAACTGGTTAGGATTGGTGAAAAGTCTCATCTTACTCTTTATACTTTTTCAATACTCTTACTTCGTTTACATTAAAGGTGCATCAAAACATAATAAACACCAACCGCAGAGGCTTGACTATAATTTTGTTTATCTATCTTATTTATTGAATAAGAGAAATCAATAAGTTGTTTAACAGAAATTATTTTAGTTTGCTGCACCTGGTAGCTTTATCTGTCAAAGAAAACCTAAATGCTTTTACATATCTTTAAGCACACAAAACATGTAAATGTGAAGAGACAACATAACTCAACCTCAGCTCAAAAAGATAAATTGTTGTGCCCATCTCCTGTTTTACTGAACAAGAAATAACGGACAACACTAAACAATTAAATCTTATATCCACCAAAAGACCTCCTCAATTATACAAACGCGAGTAATTTCCAAGTCAAACATTACATTTATCAACTACTGCAAGTTGCATTAAAGAACCAATAAAGCTTCAAAACAAAACCAATATTCACACTACATACATAAATCATATGGATTCAGATAAATGGGTAAATGCTAAACCGATAAAACACAAATTGAAACATAACAACACTTGCCGGATATATATATAAGGCGAGCAAATGAAAAATCAGTCCGCCGCTCTTTAAGTGGGGATTAACCAAGATATTAGCAATTAGTGAGAGTAGATTAGGGCAGAATACGAAACAGGATTTACAAGTTTTGTTTCAGCAATAAAAAATACTATTTAATTAGATTAGGGTTTTAGAATAATAAGAAGAGGAACGAAGAGACAGCAAATAAATTTCATACAGAGAAAACTTAGGTTTTGGCGTTTTGCTATTATTTTGTTCATTTTAACAAAAAAAGTTTATACAATATATTAATAATTAATAATTTATTTAACCTTAATTAAAATTTTAACATAAATAAAATATTATAATAAAATAAAAATCACATTAAAAAACAAAATAAATAAAAAATATAATGTTTTATTTTTTTTATTTTTTTTATTTTTTTTAGTTTTTCTGTTTTTTTAAAAAAAACTAATATAGTATATATATTCTCTAAAATTCAATAATTGATAACTTTAAAAATAAAGTAAGTAATATATTATAATTAATTAAATTTAGATTTGATTAATTTAAAAGTATAAATATATCTATTGTCAATACGTAAATTGGACGCAACAAATACTTATTATTTTTATTAAAATTTAATTTCTCGTAACTTCAAATTAAATCAAACTTACATTTGAGACTACATTATTTCAAATGTTTAAAATGAAAATAATAAAAAAATTAAAAAAATTAAAAAAATTAAAAAAATTAAAAAAATTAAAAAAATTAAAAAAATTAAAAATATTTTTATTTTAGTTTAAGTATTTCATCCGATTTATTTTATTTATTTTGTATTTTAATTAAATTACATGTTTTTTTTGTTTTTTTAATAATTTAATTAAACTACTTTATTTATTCTTTTGATCTCAATTTAATATACTATTCATTTTACTGCACTAATTTGTTTCTATATTTTTTAGAACAAAAATAAAAAGATAATTAATTTATATTTTAAAATTTAAAATAATAACTTTTTAAAACTAAATTAATTATTTTAATAATTATTACAAATAGAAAATATAATAATATAATTAAAAAATTCTTAAAATCAACTTGAAACTTGGAATTATTGTCATAACGCTTAAAAACATAATTTATGTATTATGTTTAAAAAAAAATAATATACAATTTTAAAAATAAATTCTCTCATAATCTTTGATAATAAAAATGAGACTCATATTTTTTAAGATGTATATATAATTATTTTTACTCTTTTTCCAAGATATAAAAGTCATTAGAACTTTTTAGAAGTTTGATTGATTTTTCTAAAAATTTAATACTCCTTGCATGAAGTATAAATTATTTTAAGCTAGATATTTTGTTACAATTTATATTATTTTAATAGAAAATAGAGATAAAAACATAGATTGATTCTAGAAAAGCTAATATATTATTTGTGATAGCTATTGAACCATATGAAAGAAAAATAGAAGACAAGTATAATAAAATTATATATATATACAAAAATTTTAAAAGGGGTCTTTTTTTTCAAAAACCATATCAACTTGGGTATATATATACATACATACATATAGAAATAAAACTTTCACAACTTAAAGAATTCATATTTTTAATTTTGATGTGATATTTTATCAATCAAATTAACTTTTAGACCAATGTTATATCTAAAGAGAACCTCCCAATGTAATTGAGAGACGGCAAGCTGGCAACAGTTGAGTATAATTCCGGAGAAGCGAGAGTTGTAGGCGGCGAAACTTGGTGAATTAGGTTGCAGTATATATAGTTTTACAAGGATGTTTTTATCGGACTGAAATGAAAATTTTAACAGTTATTGACACTTTGACCCTTTCAAGTTTCGAGAATTGTCATTTAACCTCATTCTGTGGTTATGTGCCACTTACCGGGTATTGTTTATGTGATGGAATGATAATAATAATTTTATTTTGTTTGCGAAGGTGTTTACATTTGAGCAATCATCTCTTATCAATAGATAATAATATAAAGCAATAAATTTTGTTCACATTTTGAGCGATATTAAATAACTTCATTTAATTTATAAAATGATATTTTCTTGAGGTTCGAATAAGAAAATAACCAGATATATTTTTCCAAAAAAACTAATATCTATCTTTATAGAATAGAAAAAGCAAAACAATATTGTATGACAAGTGTCATCATCACAAAATTTCAAATTTTAAAATTATTTTTGTTACACCTCGTAAGTTCTAACATTTAGTCGTCCTATTCGTACGTTGGCTGAGAGTTTTAGAGTGTCGTACGTAAAACGGATGGGTTCAGAAAAAGGCCGAACGAGTGCAAAGTCGGGATTTCGTGGGAGGAGGCCGAACCAGTTGATATATATATATATAAAGTTATCGTTTTCTTCGAATTTAGTAATGAAGTTAGCTCTATTCTTCCATTAATATGATTACAGTTGGGAAGGGCAGTTGAATACGAGCCGATACTCACCAGTTAGTCAGAAAACGGCGAACGAGGTATGTAAGGCTCAACTCTCGGCAAGTATCCTTGTCGTACAGTGTTACGACTTATGTTCTCAAATAGAAATAAC
>JACEIK010000256.1:78343-89067 GCA_018107945.1 Datura stramonium
ATATATCAAACTTTTAACATTCTCTCTCCAATCTCATTAGTCGTATTTCACTCTCACAATTTTCATTTGATTTTCCTCAGCACTATTCCGTGAGTCTTGGGTAAGTTTTACTGCAAGAAATCTGACATATTGTGGCGACTAAAGTCGCTACAAAAGAGCTTAAAGTAGCCACAAAATAGTTTTAGTAGCAACTTTGGGGTTGTGGCAAGTACTTCCCTAATTAAAAATTATTTGTGACGACTCTTAGGCGTCGCCACTAAAATAGATATTGTGGCGACTAACTCGCTACAATAGAGTAAGCAAATGCGATGCTAAAAAAGATGCAAAAGAACAAAAGTTTAGGTAAGTCGCCACTGAATAATGTATTCAGTGGCAACTTTTATAATTATACCTTCGTGGCAACTCTTGCCGTTGCTAAATAATGACTTATAGTGGCAACTTCAGTTGCCACAAAACTACTATATCTTTAGTAGCAACTATTGTCGCCACACTTGAGATTTAGTGGCAATATTGGTTTGCCACCAAATTCTTATTGTTTTTGTTACAAAGTTATGTCGCTACTAAAACTAGTTTTTTCAACAAGACAATGACCAAAATTAAAATAGGTTTTATAGGTTTTCAGCTATTCCACAGTTTCATAAAATCAACATTTGAGTATATTCCCTCTAATTGCCTACCAATATGTTTAAAACATTCAATATTATTCAACAAACACCAAACACATTTCTCAAATTGAACGTCATACATATCATTGTTAAAAGGTCAATTAAATATATTCTACACAATACTTTATCGTTCATTACCATTTTAAGTATATACATTTGACAATAAAAAAAATACTAGGTGCCTTCAAGCTCCTCCTTGATTTTCATCCATTGAGATTGTTTAAGAACCTCATACCTATTATTAAGAAAAAGACACATGATCATTTTGACACTTCTCACAATATAATTATGCTAATCCTAAAAGCGGCAGCCATAGTAATATTAGAGTAAAAGATTGCAAAACACATTTAAGAATGCAGGATATAATATGACCAAGCAAAATTGTACATAATAGTTCAATACAAGCTCACTAGGATTAGAAATTCAAAATTGTCAAACTATGCCCAAGTGATTCAAGTTGGAGCAACTAGACAACAAAACTCAAATACAACAAGCATGAGAATTTAAAAAAAACCTACTTTAGTTACTTGTGAGGTAGAAATTGCAGTGTATAATAAAGACTACCAAACCGAAACAAAAAGTCATACCATATCTTCTTAGGTACAAGAAAAGAAAATCTATCGTGCAAATTACAATTAAGGATGCAAAAAGTTAACTGCTCTAGATGAGCTAAGTTGCGCCTTGTTATGAGAGGAAGGTGTCTTCAGGTCATTATTTGATCAGACAAGACAAAGAAATACAATAGTTCACTAGTAACAAGTAGAGAAACTATATTTTCTCTTCTTACCATATTCTCTGTCTTCTGGAAAGACTATCTCTGGAGTGCCAGCATTAGCAGTGACAATATTGATGTATGATAAAGTACACTATCCAAATTCTCTAAGTCTATGTTCATAATGATCACGTAACTGCAAACGAACTTAGCATCAATCATTTCAACTAGTGAACTGTTAGCCTCCGGATTATAACTCACTACATGTTACATGAACCATAAGATTGTATAGTGATTACACAAGATAAATATGTCTCTCCATTATCTATTTTTACAATAAAAATCTTAAGACAATGAATACAGGTAATTAATAGCAAAAGTTTCAAGATACATTGTCACAAAGACAAGAGGTTCTTCTTTCATGAAAGTAATAAAACTGCTTGAAACGTGAATTGATGGTACTCACCGTAAGAAAAATATGCACTGGTCACAAAAGACAAGACACTAAAGATTCCTTTCCCCTCCCTCATTTTTCACTCACCAATAACCTTCAACAAAGTTCACGATATAACCCCAAAAGAATTCCAACTAAATTGAGCCAAGAACTTCAAAGTCATTTATGTATTATAATCAAAGTGTATGATAAAATAGAAGTTAATTGCAACTTATATTAGATGATACATAAAAGGTTAATGCATAAAATGTAATCAGCGACATATATGAAGTACAAGGGTAATGGTCTTATTGAACTTAAGATGACAGTTACTCTCATTTCACATATGACATTTCTTTTATTCAGCTTTCATATGAATTGATATCATAAGGTTCTGAACAAGAAAAAAAAATCTAAAATACTTCATCACCGGGGAGAATTTTCTCCCATTTTTACAGTCCAAATATGATTTTATTTCAAGTGTAATAACTTGAAACTTAGCTAACTATTCACCATTAGCTATCCTCAAGTCTCACAACTTTTTTTTTTGAATACTCAGTCATTCCCTACCGATTCTTCCACGTATTAGATCACTGAAAACCATCAATTCTCTAAAATTTAAAAGAAGTTTGTACATGTTTCAAAGGCCCAAAAATCCAGCCCCTTAATGGCTAAACAATCAAACAGTTGAGGTATAACATAGTTTTATTAGGTACTTGAATAGATAAAAAGTTCAATCCAAGAATGAAAGAAATTGCAAATGATGGAATGCTTCGGCACAGTAATAGTTCACTGTTGAGTATATATATGCAAGTTTCAAATGCAAATTCGATGGTTTTTGCGAGCACTATTGCATATCATGTTATTATTAGGGAAAGCAACAGATATATACTGTTCGGCCAACTAGTTTACCAGTATGGTCGAAATATAGTGTATATGTTCTGTATAGTTTTGTATATTATATACAAGTACAATATATGTAGTATAAAGTATACGCAATCTATTCATTTTGTACATATTTTGTAAACTAGATGGCCGAATGGTTCAGACCCCTGATTATCCCTTACTATATTAGTATTATGCAAGTATGTTTGAAGTTCAACTCAGATTGAGAGTGTAAGAATAGGAGGTGAAGAACAAAAGCACATTTAAACCAAGTAATCAAGTAAATTTTATTCCAAAATCTGGTATAATTTCAATATAATCTACTCCATGAATCTTTCATTACATCAGCCCAAGAACCAATGTTCCCTTTACAGGTGTTTAGGTCTATTACATAGCATAAAACAGAGGTTTCCTAACTGAATCTCTTTTTGGTGCTTCTTATTCTTCTTTCTTCTTGTCACAACTGGCTGTGGACTCTCAAAAGAATGTAATAAGGGGATAACTCAGACATGCATTTTGCTGCAGCACACAGAATGGAGCTGGAAAAGCTTGGTTTTATTGACAAATTGGGCAGATGGTTGGAGTTCTTGCACAAGCTAAATCATTAACTAAAAATGCAAACGAAATTTAAGCGAAGAACTCCATAAATGAGAAAAGGGGAATGGTATCTGCAGTTTTATAGGAGGATTCTCCTCTCGTTAGACGGTGTAATGTGGATTGACATGATCAACATCTAATCCTCTAAGCTTTGCAAAGGATTCTACCCTCCCTTTCAGTGTGTGAAGTTCCCTCAACCTGTCAAGTAGAACACAATTAAACCAAATGCTATGAATGAAGGATAAAATGTAGGCAAGTAAAGCTTCTAGTTTGAGATTAAAAGACACTCTTTATCAGTATCCTTAGGAAAAGGTTGAAAAGATGTTAACCTTGCAATATCTGCCCGCCTTTTTGCTTCCTCAGCCATCACACTGATGTCCCTGAAAGTGTAATTCTCTGGAAAAGTTCTAGTTTCCACTGATTGAAGGCCATAAATTGTCCTCTGTTCAGCAGCCCATGCTGCTTCGCGGGCTTCCTTACCAAAGTCCTTTCTGTTTGTGAAAGCCGTCTGGTAAACGCAAATGTGTTTAACATTATATGGCAAGAACCCAAGAACTATATAGTCCTTATGAAGAAGAATAAGCAAACAGGAAGGTTTTAGTTTTTACTTACCTTTTGGTTCAGTAGTAAGCCCCAGGCTCTCCCACTGAGGGAATATCGAACAGCAAATTTGATGGGATCAAGCAGAAAATAGGTAATAATATTAAACAACCAAATCACACCAGTCCATCTCCATCCAATCTTCTCAATACCAGCAAATTTAACCGATGTAACCATAGCAGACATAAACGTTGCAACCTATATGCAAGAGAAACAAGGAGGGAAAATGAGACCCCTATAGATTAATCGCGTTGTTGGTCAACTAGATATGGAGTTCCCCAAAAGGGGAAGGAGGAAAAAGAAGGTAAATGCTTACCATCTGAGCAACAATAAAGGCAGCAACAAGGAGAAGCCCAGGTCTTTCCATGAATGACCACCCTCTGGACCGTGTAACAAAGATCAATGCTTGGCTGATGGTGCTAACTTGTAGATAGACAGCTGAAGCTAGTTTTGCATTTAGAGAATCGGTGATGACCTTATTTGCTGGAATATGTTTGTTGAAATCTTCCACGCGAAAGGCATTCTGAGGCAAAAGGAACATGATTAGTGACTATTTTTGCCCAAATACTTAGTTCATTGTTCAACAGTTATCCAAGATGCATAGATGTAACAAGGGGCAAGTACCGCGAAGAAGCTGGTCTCAAAAGTTAAATAGAAGAATAAAGCGGTCATCAAGGCGAGGTAACTTCCTATCACAATTCCTGTTGCAAAGATTTCGCTGAGCTTCCAACTGTCAGGAAGTGGGGATGGCTTGACCCTGTCCTTGGATATAGTCATGATTGTGCCTGCAAAAAGTTTATGATGGTTCAATAAATAAACGAATATAGAGGAAGAATATAATATCATCAATTTTGCAAAATTATGAAATGTAGAAGACACCATGGAATGGAAGAGACTAGTGAGTCCTCACCATCATTAAGAATGGCAATGACAAGGACCATAAAGGGGGGAAAATTGAATCTCCAAAATGCAGTCAGCAACATGAATCCCAACTGTTTGGTCATCACAGACACGAGTTACATTTTGCAAAAAAGAGGGAGGAATATGTTCTCCTTTTTTATCGCGCATATAGTTCAGGTTCCAGAATATAATGACTAAGGTTAACTTACCACAATACGGATTGTGATGGACACTGCATATATCTGGACAAAAGAAAGCTTAAGCATTAGTACTATGTTAAGATATACCTAAAGTACTAGTTTAATTCTCTTTTGGGAATGAAGTAAGGGGAATTTTATTTACTGTATAATTTTTCATTCTCTGGAAAATGGCGCGGCTTGTCAATACAGCATGGATAATAACACTTAGTCCTGGCTCCGTCAGAACTATATCCGAAGCGCCCCGAGCTGCATCTGTTGCATCTGCCACAGCAATTCCTATGTCCGCTTTCTTCAGCGCAGGTGCATCATTGACTCCATCACCAGTCATACCACAAATGTGTCCCCTGCTCTGTAAGATTCTCACAATTTCGTACTTGTGCTCTGCAAGGAATAATATATACAGATTATGATTCAAAATAAAGATATCAAAGACTCTATTTCGCCTCTAACTTACCAGGAAAGACACCGGCAAATCCATCAGCGCTTTCAATGAGTTCTTCAATTGGAAGGGTTGCAGCTGAGGCATCCTTTTGTTCTCCAAGCAAAAACGATGAAGGATACATGTTCGTGCCCATTCCAAGACGTCTTCCAGTTTCTTTACCTATAGCTAACTGGTCACCTGGTAAAAATTACCACAAGTAACATAGTCATCTAGAATATGAGTCCGAATACCAGTTGAGAAGTTTTTAACAGCTGTTTTACATTATAGGATTTAGTCAAGGTGCTAATAGCAAGAAAAGGTAAAAATGTAAAAGGACCATCTGTTGAGCAAACCTGTAATCATCTTAACACTAACTCCAAGTTCAAGAGCTCTTCTGATTGTTTCAGCACTGTCATGACGTGGTGGATCGAAGAGAGGGAGAAGACCAACAAATTCCCAAAGGCCACCAGGACTGTCCTTTGTACCCTCAGGTACTTCCTATACGAAAAACAAACTCGCAACAGTCATCATCTCGTGAGCAACAACTTCACTGAAATTGACAAGTCAAGGGCCTAATTACCTGGCGAGCGACTGCAAGGGACCGAAGCCCACGCTCAGCAAACTTATCTATCACTGCATGCACTCTATTTTGAATGTCTGATTTGTTCCAAGCCAGGTTCAAAATCTAAAAGTTACAGAGAACATATCAGAGGAGTTTAATTAGTGTTGGAATAATTATGGGTACTGCATTCCATCATTCTGATGAATATGAACCAAATCAGCAACCTTTACTGTCATGTGTTCTAAATTGACTGACAACTGATGACTAGTGTTCTTAATTTGATTCATGAGCTTAGAAATGTCTCTGGAAAAATGCAGACTTCAAAAGTTCTTATATGGTAAACGTTCTCATCTCAGAGCCTTATCTATTAAAAGCATACAGTGTCTACCTGCTCTGGAGCACCTTTGCTCACTCTGTGCATTTTACCAGCGCTGTCTAGGTAGGTAAGAGCTGTCCGCTTATCAGTTGGATTGAATGGAAGAAAATGCACCTCTGTGATACCAGCTCGTGCCTTACATGAAAATCAATTAAATAGAACAATATTAATCCTTTTCACAGTAACAAAATGATAAAAGAGTTGCATAGAAGTTTAGTAGCTAAAGCGATACTTGCATGAGTGGGTTCTTGTCCATTCAAATGTATGAGAAATGCATTGAAAAAGTTCTATTAACCAAGTAATGCTTGAATTTGTTTCATGTTTCATCTCTTTTTGAAGAGAGGATTACGTGGAAGAGAATGGAATAATGCACTAAAATCCTAGATCTATATAGAAGTCCACATTTTTCAAGTTGTTTAAGGACGAAGAGACTAAAAGCTGAACAGTGGCAGCATGTACCTCCTTAGGGTCAGCAAGCATGGATACTATTGCAGTATCAATTGCATCTTGGTTCTCCAACCTTGAAGCTCTTGCAGCCATCAAAACCACCGTATCTTTTTCAACATCCTTAGCAAAAACCTATAAGAATTGATTGAAATCAACAACCTTTGGTTCACAAAATGTACTCCTCAATATAGTTTTGATGAAAAACTGCTGGTTGCTCAGGAAATGCAACAGATGAACAATTTACTCGCGCGGTAAAGCTTCAGCTATCATTAGTTTGCATAATTAGTTCTGAATCATGAAGTGCTTGCTTGATCCACTTATTCACTGACCGTGTAAATCTAAGAACTGTCTTATGCCATGAGGTGAAGATTGTAATTTATATTGCTAATCTTAACGCTATGCAACTACTTTTGACATTTTAATAGCTCAACGCAAAACAATAAAAGAAAAAAAGGTACCAAATAAGTACTGATTATATCACATTTTTGCACTATGTCAGTACTATAGGATTTCGGATACGTGTTCCAAAGTTTAAATTGCGAAACTTGAGAGACATTCCGATCTAGTGATTATCGTTATGAGACAATATTTATGATCTCATCTGATAAGGATCATCAGAGTATCAGTTTAGTTTGGTGATATATCACATCTGATAAAAAGCACTAAAAAGAGGATTCAAGGACCACCTCAATCAGATTTTTGTCCACTGACAATTTGTTTAAGGTTAGAGTGCCAGTTTTATCACTGCACAAGACATCCATCCCCGCCATCTCCTCTATAGCTGTCATTCTTTTTGTGATAGCTCCCTGCAATGATGGGTGTTATCAGCTACTTGCCAGTTATTAAAATTTTCAGATCTCTAGAAAGAGTTTTTACTTTCTAGATATCTACTAAATTGATATATTGAATCATCTACTCGACACACCTGCTGAGATAGACGATGAGAACCAATGGCCATAGTTACGGAGAGAACTGTTGGCATGGCAATGGGGATGCCACCGATGAGCAGAACAAGAAGGCTGTCAACGGCTTCACGAGGATGTCTATGTTGCCCCCCGAATATTACAATGAGCTCAATGATCATACCAGTAGCAATTGAGCAGATGCAAAAGTTACCAATTGAAGTTAATACCTGAAACCATCAAATAAGACGTTAATCTGTTTTACACCTGCCTCATCACATACTTCAGTGCATTCCAGTTACGACTAGTTCTGTCTAGTACAGTATTATGGCTAAATCAAAAGTCCTAGAATAAGCAGTGAAGGAATTTTGGTTTTTGAGTAATAATTTATGTGCTCTTCACCTTCTGAAAATGTCCAACATGTGTAGTATTTTCCACGAGATGAGCAGCCTTTCCAAAGAAAGTGTGAACTCCTGTAGCGATAACAACAGCTTCTATTTCACCTTGTTTGCATGTTGACCCAGAGTATACACCATCACCGGGATTTTTGGTTACTGGAAGTGACTCTCCTGTAAGAGCAGACTGCAGGGAAATATGCTTAATTAGGAACCAGAATATTGAGTTTGCTCTTGCATTAAATAGTTTGAATAGCCATTTTTTTACTTCCTATAACCCCGAAGCTAAACAGGTTTAGTTACTTCTTTATTGGAAGAGTAACAATTTCCTGTATTGTTTTATGCAACATCTTATAAAATGTTGATCAGCTGAATTTCTTTGTTTACAGTTTTGCTCATTTTTGCCTCCTCATTTTCAGTCCATGAACTATGAAGTCCAACTTCCAAAATGACTTAGGACATTCAGACTGTTTGTTAAGCAACAAAAACATTTTAGGCACTCGTCTGATTAGGCGTTCAGGTGAAGTTGTTTGTGACATAGACCAATGATTCAACTGATACCTGATCAATTTTCAATGGATCGCCATTAAGTAGACGTGCATCAGCTGGAATTATATCCCCGAGCTTTATGCTAATGATGTCTCCAGGAACCAACACGGCTGCATCCTCTTCACTCCATTTCCCATCCCGTAAAACCTGATACATATGATTAATATTTCCATGGATTGTTAATATATCACAACCTTAATAATTACAAAAGAGACCATGGTATTTCCAACTTGTCATCTGACCTTGGCTTTTGGAGCTAACCGAGCCATAAGAGCTGCAGCTGCATTTCCAGCGTTATTCTCTTCTATAAAACTAATTGTTGAGTTTATGATAAGTAGTGCAACAATGCCAACAAAGTCTTGGTAATCAACTCCCACTCCCTTGTGCTGTAACAAAAAATTATACAACATACATCAGTTTCCATATTCTTGTATGCTCTTGAATACGTGAATGCAAATTTGTAGCTAACGCAAAGTAATCTACCTTTCCATGTGGAAGAAAAAGCGCCATGATTGCTGCTGCTTCCATTACCCATGAAAGAGGATTCCACATAAATCCCAAGAACTTCAGTATTTTGTTCTCCTGTCAAATGCAGTGGAAACGTATATATTTAGATTTTCTTGAAGGCGGAAAAGGATTGTATTGAAGACAACTAGAAGCTGTGTTGAAAATGAGAGACCTTTTTCTCTTCGAGTTTGTTATGACCAAACACATTTAGACGTTTCTCAACCTCTGCGGAGTTGAGTCCCTCTTCTGTACATTTCAGGTTCTCGAAAACCTCCTTAATAGGAATGTTTTCCTATCAAGTGAATAATAGATTGAGGTCAGAACATTCTCATTCGTATCTAATATGATCAGCAACAGAATTTTTATCATGACTAATACTTGTATTGGGAGTTAGACATTAGTCTGCCTCATTCTTTTTGAAGATCTACTTGTGACATATCACAAGATTTAGTACAATTCATTTCTTAGAACTAAATTTTACCAGATCAACAGTCTCATTGTTGATAGCCTCCAGAGTAGTGGTTGTCTTTTCTGTGCCCATGGCAGCTCACTTGCTTGGACCCCCAGCCAACAATTGGTAAAAGATCTAAATTTTAAAATGTTACATTGAATAATTTTTCACAGAAAACTTACAAAAGATGATTAGCATGGGAAAGGAGTAGTACTTCATTCTTCACCCAATTTTTTTAGTTTTTTTTTTTTTAATAATGTTTATTTTACCTGAGTGTAGCTGAATGACTATGTATAAATGATAATTTTTCATAAAACCAAAGTTCTAATCTTGAGAGAATACCTTAAATTTACACACAAATTTCTGTAGCTTAAATGTCTAAATGCATCAAATTCTAACACTTTTTTGATGAAAATGCATTCATATATAAAAAATTGTACCAATTCTCCATCTATTTACAACCAGAGGCGGAGCTAGTGTGTGTATATATATTAAGAAATTTACTATATATCTATAAATATTTGACTGTGAATTCAGTTATTATTATAAATTAATTTGAGATAGTTTTCAGAACCATAAACTTCAAATCCTGGATTCGCATACTAAAGGGCTATGATAATCATTAGTTGGTAACGTAATAAAAATGGTAACTTTCATACTATTACATTTAAACTACACTATACGCTCTGAGTATAAATGCAGAAATACAGGATAAAATTATATACAATAAACCCTTATGGTTCAGTCCTTCCCAAGGAAAATATTTTATTTATATCAACTGACAAACCCTTTCAATGCTCTCTACAATCTCCACGGAGCACCCCCGTTTATAATACTAGAAACCTCCTTTAATTTAAAATAGGAAAGTTTATTCCTATATGATTTTGACGAATAAATCGTAACTAAACATGAATTAAATAAACTATCAAATATAAAATCTTAAACAAATTTAATTTCCTACAACTTTAAATTATTATTCTAATAAGACCTCATGCATAGCAAAAATTTTAATGCACTGGGCTGTCCTACAAGTGTATGTAACTTAAATCTATCTTGAAATGAAAATGTTGCTTAACAATATTCAAACAGGGGATTTCAATTGCAAGAACTGTTAACTGTAGG
>JACEIK010000256.1:134662-155498 GCA_018107945.1 Datura stramonium
GAACTGAAATTGATTATGATAATTAACAAATAATGATAGAAGAACCAGGCCCTTGGAGTTTTAAAGATATGTATTGTACTAATGAACATGATTCTTAGAAGATTGTTAATCAGAAGTTAGAAGCTGTTCCCTTATGCAAGTTGGATTTCCCGAAGATCTTATTGTGGCTGAAATCAAAATAAGGAGTCATCAATTGTGTGGTACTTGCAGATTAAAAAAAAGTTGTGTGAAGGAGCGTTGATATGTCGAGAATTTGTGACATAGCATTTCACTTCATTTCATAGCATTTCACATATTTTTAGAGGTTATATTAAATTGAAACTAACCTAATTATACTATATCTTAGGAACCCAAAGAAATTAAAAAAAAAGGAATCAAAGCCAGAAATCTGTCCAAAAGACTAAGTAATGGACGGACCGCCTTTCTGAAGAACTATTTGTATGTTCATCCGTCCAGCAAGTGCCAAGTCATTCCAGAACCCTTCAAAGAGGTCCATAATCGATAAAGTGAAGCACGAATCGTCTTTCCAGAAGACAGTCCATTAATTGACAGACGGATCCATGAGGAGAGAGAGGTCAATCCTAATCGACGAAGCAAGAGACTGACCGTGACGGTCCACCAAACAAAAGATGGAAGGTAATGAGACAGATGAGGATTTTGATCGACGGAGCAAAAGACGGTCTGTCTCTGCACACTTGGGACCCTCCGAATTTAAATTAAATAGGAATTTTTGGTACATAGTATAATAGATTTTTTCACCTTTTTCTCAGGAGAGAAGAGTTAGATAGAATAGAGTATTTTTTTCAATCATAGTAGCATAGTTTGTAGATCTAGATTATAAGTGGAAGATTCCAAGTTTATCAATTTAAATCTTCTTATTCAATTTTACAATTTCATTGGTAAGAATGTCTAATTACTTGATTTCTACTATTCTTCTTGCTATGGGTAGCTAAACCCAGATCTAGGATTGTGAATCCTAATCACCTCAATTTGGTAAAATTAATTGTGGGCTTAAGAGCATTTGATTGACTTTTGCTTTGTATTATGTGACTAAGGATGAAAGTCACTCAATCCTGCCCAATTACCTTTATAAGGATTGAAAGGAAAAATTTAGGTTGGGTTAGCATCAATCAAAAATAACTCAAGGCATAACCCTTATTTAATTGATTCTCCTAGACATAGGTTGAATTCCAATTGACAACAAGCAATTGGGCAGAAGGGAATTCTCTTCAATTTAACAAAATTGAACTAGATCGACACTTATGGTGCTATTAAAAGATACTCATGGGTTGCCTAAGTCTTTATTTTTATGTTCATCCATATCCCACTCATAATTTATCCATGTTGGATATTTAGGAGGATCAACCCATAATTGATTCCTTAGTACTTTCCACCAATTGAATTAACCCTAAAGTAATTTACATTCAATAGTTATAACTAGAATTTGCCTAATCATAATCCGAATAGTCTCTAAACCTTCAAATCTATATTGAAGGGTACTAGATAGTTTGGGCTTAATGTAGTCTCTATGGATTCGACCTCGACTCCAAGTTGGGTTCTATATTTACTATGATCATTTATGCTATCATTAAATGGAGTGGATTTGAGTGGCTATCAAATATTATGACGCCGTTGCAGAGGACTATGACATAAGTCCTATCTAGCATTATCAGTTTAATTTGCTTACTTAGACCTATTCTTTTACTCTTTCTTTTATTTTTGCTATTTAGTACAAGATCATGGCTCTCCCACCCAGATATTTGGAGAATGTGTTTGCGGATGTCAATGATGAGGTTAACTACGCAAGCATCATTGTTCCTCTGAGAGTGAGTGCGTCGTCTTTCAAGATAGACGGGAGCATCTACACTATGCTCAAAGCATAGGGGCAGTTCCACAACTTTACCGATAATGACCCTCATCAATATTTGAAGAATTTCTTGGAGGTGTACAACATCCACAAGCAGAATAATATTTTCGATCATGCCATTCAAGTTAGAGTATTCAAATACTCTTTTGTTGGAAAAGAGAGAGAATGGTTGCAAAGGCTACCTCCAAATTCAATTTATATGTGGCAAGAGCTTGTAAATGTCTTCCTTAAAGAGTGGTTCCCTCCTAGCAAGAAGGTGAAGCAACATGACAAGATCTTGTACTTCCGACAGCTTCCTGGGGAGCAACTATTTGAAGCTTTGGAAAGGTTTAAGCAATACATACTTCGGGCGCCCAACCACGGGTTTCTGAGCATATTTTGCTTGAGAAGTTCTATATAGGTTTGGACCCGTTGACGCAGTCTGTTGCAAATAATGTCGTTGGAGGATGCTTCATAGATAAGACCTTTAATCGAATTGCTATTATATTGGATTGAATTACAAAGCACAACCATGCATATCATGGAGGATATCAAAGTTGAGGGCTAAATGTGGGTACTCCTTCATTGTCTCATTTGATGAAGGAGAAATAGGATCATGATCAAATGATGGCCCCCATGGCCATCAACATAGCCCTTCTCACCAAAAAATTGACCAAGACTGAGGTAAAAAAGGTGCAGGAAGTTGAAGAGGCTGTGAGTGGTGCTCAATATGGGCATCGATACCCTCTCCTCCATGTCAATATCAACCATTCAAGTAGCCATATTATATGCAAGTTGAAGACACCAATTATGTTGGTAACTCATCTGCTGGCTATAGACCGCATTATCAACAAGTCCACCTATCTTTATTTTATCAAGGGCAGTGGAGACGTCAACTACAAGGTCAAGGTCAACACTACCCAAGGAATGACTATGGTGGCCCAAATCAGGATTGGCACAATAGTGGGAACTATCAGAACTAAAGCTCAATTTCTCATGTTCCGTCGAGAGGTCCCCCTTCTAACACTCAAAATTGGAGGGAGGGTCCTTCTCAAGACCATGAAGGCTCAAATCTTGAAGGAATATTGGAGAAAGTGCTTGTTAATCAAGAGAGATTGGATGTTTGCCTAAATAATCTTACAGAGATTATAGGTTATCACACTGTATTCATACAAAAGCTAGAGCAGCAAGTGTGGGATCTTTTCTATGACCAAAATACCAAGCAAAAAATCTATCTTCCTAGTGACACCGTGGCTAATCCAAAAGGATATGTAGGCCTTCCAATGCTCAAAGTATGACCATTGTTACAAGGAGTGAAAAAATTATGCAGCCTGTAGGTGTTGAAATCTAAGAATGGTGCGGTTGATGAAGAGGCTGAATTGTGCATACTAGTGTTGAGCAAGACGGAGGGTTGATAAAGCCAAGAGTTGATGAGAGAGTTGACGTGGGACTCAAAAATCCACTAATAGAGAAATTTGTCAAAGATGAATCAGTTGCTTCAAAAGGGAAAGGAAAGGCCAAGGGAGGAGTGGATGACATTGCTAAATACTTTCCTCGGCCTGTTCCCCCCTTTTTCACAAAAAAATAGCTCAACAAGCTTTTGATGCAAAGGTTGCAAAGCACATTGAGCGGCTAAAGGAAGCTACATTTCAGGTTTTATTTGTTGATGCTATCAAGGAGATGTTGAGTTTTACTAAGTACTTAAAGATGTTGCTGACAAGGAAGCTTCTATGCGAGCAAAAGAAGCTGATTTCGGTGACACACCATGTGAGTTCCATTATTGCTGACACTTGTGTTGTAAAGAAGGGAGTCCAGGTGAATTTACGATTCCTTGTAGAATTGATAGATATGATTTCTTGCATGCCCTATGTGATAATGGAAAAAGTATAAATTTGATGCCTCTATCCATATATAAGCAATTCAGATTGACATGCTGAAATCCACCTTTATCCGACTCCAAATAGCCTACAAGTCTATTAAGACATCAATGGGAGTGGTGGAAGATGTGTTGGTGAAAGTCGGGAAATTTGTGCTTTAGGATGATTTTTTTATACTTGATTTTGATGTAGACCAGGATCATACTTGGGAGATCTTTTTTGGTTGCTAAGAGGGCACTTATGGATTCAAAAAAACATGAAATCATGTTCTAGGTCAAGAATGAAAGTATAACCTTCAAAGATAGAAGAGTCCATGTATTGCCAATAGGAGTTTGGGATATTTCTATAGCTAATGTAGTGAAGAATGTTGATGAAGAAGCTGAGCATACATTTTTTGCATCACCCAAGAGAAAGAAGGAAAAATCCAAATGGATGAAATAGTACCTTTGTGGCTCAAAAAACAGGACGTGGGTGAGGAAGTCCCATCCCAAGGATTAAACACCATGTGCTTAATTCTGATATCTTATGTCATGCCGCGACATTAAATCAGGGGCTTCTTGGGAGGAAACCCAAGGGATGCCACATTATGTGTAGTATCAACATCAGGTTGCGACATTACATCAAGCGCTTCTTGGGAGGCAACCCAAATATTTTTGGACTAATGGTGTTGATGCATGCAGGTACACTTGAAAAGATGGAGGAAATTGATCCAAAATAGAAATAAATTCTTGCATTCAAACAACTGAGGGACAAATGGACCATCTTTTTAAAGGACGGACCTTTCCTACAGTCGATTAAAAAATGGGTTGTGGTAAGGTAAGCCAAGAGACGGTCCAATATGGGGACCGTATGTTGGCTAGACGGTCCGCCCTTTGGACCGTCTTTTGATTTTAAACATATGGCATGCGGGTCTTTTTTGAGATGGATTTTGGTTGGTTATATGAAAATGAGTTGGATTGGTCTTTAAAAAGCCACCCATGTGCTAAACTAACCTGACCCATGCTATTTTATTTTAAAATTAAAAAGGCGTATCGGGCAACTCTTGCCCGATACTTGTTTACCTTTCATATCTCCCACAACATTTTCCCCTTTGTCTTTCCCTTTCACTTGATAAAAACCTCCATAGCTGCTCACTTTATTGTTCTCATTGATTGTATCCTGTCCCTCACACACACACAAAGACACTGTGCATGCAAACTAGGGTGTTTGAAGCCCTGCATTTCATGTCTTCTGTCAAACAAGCACATAAGCACTGTGGAAACTCATCTAGGTACTTACTCTCATGTTTAACTTTTGCTATGAATGCCTAACGTGATTTATAGTATGCTTTGACTTGGGCGGATATTGAACCCACGCTTGAAATTAAATTTTTTTTGGGGGGGGGGGAGAACTTAGGTTTAAATTCATTAGAAAGTGGACGGTGCTTAAGTGAATACTTATTTGAGCTTGAATTTGGTGATATATCCTTAATGTTCTTAAAATTGGTAGAGCCCTGCACCATGTTTGTGATTTGTGCTAAAAAGAAATTACCCAAAAAGTTGGAATCTTGTGAAACCCCCAAATAGGGGAGAAAGTGACGGACCATCTTTCTTAAATATGGACCATCCTTGCCTCCATTTATTGAACCTGAATGTTCAAATTCATTGTGTTAATAGACAACTCAGGGAATGGACCCTTTTTTCAAAAGACGGTCTGCATTTGGAACCGTCTGTTGAAAGAGAGAACCTGTTATTCTCGAATTAATAGATTAAAAAAGGTACAATATGTCTCTTTAGAGTACAAACTGTCTCTTCCTCCGTCCACTTCTTTAATTTTATGATTTTGATGTGCTTATAGTTTACAATACTATTGACGCTCAAAACTAAGAAAATAACATGGACTTAGGTATATTTATGTGGATATAAGGCACTTTTGCTTTGCTTACAGGATAAATAGGTGTTGGAGAAAAAATGTGCAACAGATAGCCTGAAAGTGCAGAAAATAGGCTTAACTCATATTCCTCAGTATGAGCCGTAGGAAGGTGCTACGAGCCGTACTGCAGGTCGTGAAAAGTTTCAGAAGGCTAAGGATGAAGAAATGCATCCTACGACTCTCAATATGAGTTGTAAAAAGCTTGTATGGGCCGTAGTGAAGAAGTCATGGAAAGATTCAGAAGATTTGCCCAAGAGGCTGACTCCTGCTACGGATAGACAGTATGAGTCGTGGCATCAAGGTACGAGTCGTACCAAAGCACTCGTGATGAACTTTAGAAAAATTACAAAGTCTCAGAGTTAAGCCACATAAGCTCAGTACGACTCATAGGAAGCATGTACGAGTTTTACCAAGGTCCAACACTTAGCCAAATTTCAGCCAGCCAATGACATACGGGAAGCAGGTACGACCCGTACATACCTGTTACGGGTCGTAGTACAAGTCGTGACGCAAACGGCTTTAGTTATGAAAATTTACCCTGTTATCCTAGGAAAAGGATTTTTATATCTGCATAAATACTTTTTATGTTTTATTTTCATTAGAGAGGTGATCAGGAGTGATTAAGAGTGATTAACAATCAAGTTAGAGAGATTTAGACGTGAGAATTGAGTTGTTCCACTTGTGATCAACCTTTTCTTGGTTTTGTTTTGATCTCTATATTGTTCTTGAGGATTTTGCTGATTAATAAAAAGAAGTTTTTCTCTCATCCATAATTGTAAGTATTGATTTATGTATTTAATTATGAATGCAAATAACAATCTTGCAACTATGAGAGGCTAAAACCTCCATAGCTAAGGTTGTGGGAACTATGGTGGATTAACAAGCTAGGGTTACATAAAAGTGATTCAAAGCCAATGCAAAATACTTGTATTGTATTCTTTTCATGCTTAAATATTTCTTAACAGTGTACAACATTAGGACATGCTTGAATTCTTTACTTGCTTGAGCCTAGAGACGTAGAGATTAGGAAAAGAGAATTACAATAAAGTCTTGATCTTGTTGATCATTGTATTAACTTGAGCTGTGGTTGCAGGATAGTTAAATTTGGAAAATATTGGTAACGGTTAATTTGCAATCGCTCATGAGACCTGACTTGGTGATTGAGTATTGTCATTCAATAGGGATGAACTAGTCATTTGAATGAACCTAAGTTATTAGTCTTACAAGAAGCATTGGTGATGATCACATGTGTATACCTAAAGCAGTTATGAACCCATGGGGAACACAAAACCCTAGTTATCTTTCATTCTTGATTTCAACTAAAGTTTTAACTGTGTTGTTAATTATTGTTTTCTTTAGAACCCCCAATTTGGAGTAACGACCTAACAAGTTCACTTACCGGTTTTAGTCTAGCTCTTTCATATTCCCTGTGGGTTTGACCCCAACCTCTAGTTAAGTTCTTTATTGACAACATCAGCTTCATACTTCGGTAGGAGGTGTGGTTTGAGCATTATCAAATAGTGGTGCCGTTGCCGGAGAATACAACTAATACTAGATTATTTGCTTATATTTGACTTTTCGGTAGTTATGTCCCTTTTTACGCTTTTCTTTGTTTTTATTTTGTAACTCTCTCAGGATACATCAAGGGAATGATCCCTCGCTCAAACACCCAGATGGAATTTGATAAGCTGCCAATGTTTTTGGAAGAGATGATGACTATTTATACATTGGCAGCTGTGATGATGAATTATGAGGGAGACGGGATACCGGAATACACAGAGATGGTGAATGCTTTAAATGGAATGGGGTCATATAACTTCAGCCGAAAGAAGTTAGACCTGGATCTAAAGAATCATTCAACGTCGTCGGCCAAGCCATCTGTGGAGGTTCCACCAGTCCTTGAGCTGAAAGCACTACCTTCCCATCTCAAGTATGCATTCCTCGGAGAAGACAATACTTTACCGGTCATAATTGCAGCAGACCTGTTAGACGATTAGGTGGGAGCTTTGGTCAACATACTAGAATGGTACAAAAAGGCAATTGGCTTGACCATAACTGATATTATGGGAATCCCACTAGGCATATGTACTCACACGATCCAACTAGAGCCAAACTGTAAACTAAGTATAGAACATCATCACCGCCTAAACCCTCCAATGCAAGAAGTTGTAAAGAACGAAATTATCAAGTGGCCGGATGCTGGTGTCATATATCCCATCGCAGATAGCAAGTGGGTGAGCCCAGTTCAGTGCGTACCAAAGAAAGGTGGGATTACAGTGGTGCCCAATGAGAAGAACGAGTTGATACTGACATGACCAGTCATAGGATGGCATGTATGCATGGATTACAGGAAACTCAACCACTAGACCCAGAAGGACCACTTTCCAATGCCATTCTTGGATCAGATGCTTGACAGACTGGCAGGTAGAGGTTGGTACTGCTTTCTTGACAGATATTCATGATATAATCAGATTACCATCGCTCCAGAACACCAGGATAAGACGACCTTTATTTTCTCATATGGAACTTATTCTTTTAGAAGAATGCCATTCAGATTGTGCAATGCACCAGCCACATTCCAGCGCTGCATGATGTCCATATTCTCAGACATGTTGGAAGACACCATTGAAGTATTTATGGATGATTTTTCTATTGTAGGTGACTCATTTGAATCTTGCCTCGACCATCTAGGCAAAGTATTGAAAAGGTGTGAAGAAACTAATTTGGTGCTAAACTGGGAAAAATGTCATTTTATGGTTAAGGAGGGAATAATGTTGGGTCATAAAATCTCGAGAAAGGGGATTGAGGTGGACAAGGCAAAAATTGAAGTTATAGAAGGTTTGCCACCCCCTATTTCCATAAAAGGGGTTAGAAGCGTTTTAGGGCATGCAGGATTTTACAAATGATTTATCAAGGATTTTTCAAAAATTGCACAATCATTGTACAAATTACTTGAGAAGGAGGTAAAGTTCATGTTTGATGAAGCATGTCTAAGGGATTTTGAGTGCTTAAAAGAGAAACTGCTCCTATCATCGTGGCTCCAAATTGATCTCTTCCATTTGAGGTAATGTGTGATGCTAGCGGTGTCGCTCTTGGTGCTGTTTTGGGCCAAAGAAGATCAAATACCTTTCATCCAATCTATTATGCTAGTAAAACACTCAATACAACCCATAAGAATTACACGGTCACAGAACAGGAGCTACTGCAATGGTCTTTGTATTCGAAAAATTCAAAGCATACTTGCTTGGAACCAAGGTGATCATTCATATAGACCATGTTGCTTTAAGGTACCTGATGTACAAAAAGGATGCTAAACCCAAATTAATTCGGTGGGTACTTTTTCTCTAAGAATTTGAGTTTGAGGTTAAAGATCGGAAGAGAATGAAAAATCAGGTAGCATATCATTTATCCAGGCTCGAGTCCGAAGCAAGAGAAAGGGAGGAAATTGATATTGATGATGCCTTTACAGATGAACAGGTACTAGATGCATCACATGATTTGATTCCCTGGTTTGCAAACTTAGAAAATTACTTGGTTAGCAATATGATACCGGCAGACCTAACTCCTCAGCAGAAGAAGAAGTTCTTATTCGATGCCCGAAGATATTACTGGGATGAGCCATTTTTATTTTGCATTTGTGCAGATGGGATCATTCGTAGGTGTGTGCCTGAAATAGAAATGCTGAGCATTTTGGAGGCCTGTCATTTATCTCCTGTTGGGGGTCATCACAGTGGTATCAGAACTGCGCATAAGATTTTACAATGTGGATATTATTGGCCTTCTATTCATCAAGATGCATATGACTTTGCCAAGTCTTGTGATCAATGCCAAAGGCAGGGCGGTATTAGCCATAAACATGAGTTGCCACAGACCCCTATATTGGAAGTTGAGTTGTTTGATATGTGGGGCATTGATTTCATGGGCCTATTTGTTAGCTCATATGGAATGAAACATATCTTGGTGGCAGTGCATTATGTCTCCAAATGGGTTGAGGCAATTGCACTACCAAACAATGAAGGCAAGAGTGTTACAGCATTCCTTCGGAAGCACATGTTCGCCAGATTTGGCACTCCCAAAGCTATTATCAGTGATGGTGGATCTCACTTCTATAACCGCCTCTTCAGGACCCTGTTGGAAAAATATGGTGTTAAGCATAAGGTGGCCACACCTTACCACCCTCAGTCAAGTGGACAAGTGAAAGTCTCGAACAGGAAAATCAAGACCATCCTGGCCAAAACAGTGAATACTGGTCGGATAAATTGGTCTAGGAAGCTCGATGATGCATTGTGGGCTTACCGAACAGCTTATAAGACCCCCATTGGTTCATCTCTGTACCAGCTGGTTTATGGAAAAGCATGCCATCTACCGGTCGAACTAGAGCATAAGGCTTTATGGGCTCTGAAAAAGTTGAACATGAACTGGAATGAAGCAGCCAAGCTGAGACTTAACCATCTTAATGAGTTGGATGAATTCCAACTTAGAGCTTATGAAAGTGCGGCCATTTATAAAGAAAGAATGAAGATCTACCATGATAAGAAGATTGCAAAAAGGGAATTTAGCCCAGGTGATTTGGTCTTACTGTTCAACTCAAGACTCCGGTTGCACCCTGGAAAGTTGAAATCTAGATGAATGGGACCATACAGAGTAGTTCATGTGTCTTCATATGGTGAAGTGGAACTTGAGAATAAAGAAGGAAAAAGGTTTAAAGTAAACGGGCAAAGAATAAAGTTGTATCTGGGAGATCTGGAGGAATTAAGAGGAATATAGGTAGTATACCTTGATGATGTTTGAGGAGTCACAAATGTTTGAGGAGTCACAAAAGCCATGTCGTGCCAAGATGTTAAATCAAAGCCGCATGGGAGGCAACCCATAGAATGGGCTAAGTCCGAGTAGCCTGTGTATGTTCCCTTCCTATGTTCTTGTAGTTCATGCTTCGGGGACGAAACTTAATTTTCAAAAAGGGGAGGGGGTGTACTTGTGATTTTTGGGATTTTGATTCGGCCCGAGGGTTTTCATTTGAGCTTTTTCCTGACATGATATGTAGTAGAATTGACATGTTTAGGGATTTTATTTATATTTATATCTTGTTTAATTAGGAAATAACTTAGGAGTACTCATCCAATGAAAATGCAATAAGTTTTGATTTTTCAAAAAATTGACCTTGCTTAAATTTTTTTGATGCATTAGCTATGTATTTGTGACTCGCATGCATGACTTCTGTGGATCTTTGGATGTCATTTAGTTTATTAGTATGAGGAGTCTTGTTAACCATGTAAACCATAGGTGAGGTGAATATAAGTCATGTACTATGAGGAAAGAGGTGTAGCAATTTACTTCAAAGATTGTGTCAAGATCTAGAACTTGCTCGTTGGACTTTGCATAAAGTATGATGGTTGGTTAGGATATGATCATAGGCCGTTGTTATAAGATCACTTTTAGTCAAATAAACTCTACCAAAATTATATGATTCCTGATCCTAATTTTGCCTTTACGTAGACTATTTTTATTTGATTAACCTACAATCCGTAATTCCATTTTTTTATAATGAACTGCTTTTAGCCTCCGGTCCTTCCTTTTTTGATATCGTGGAACTTAAACATAGGCAAAATTCCTAAGTTGAGGGTAGCTAGAGTAGGGTGCATAAAATGATGGGAACAAGAAAAAGGGAGAGAAAAGAGAAAAGGTTAAAAATGAGGTGTGGTGTGAAGAAAAAAAGGGAGATGAAAAAATTTGAAAATCTTGCAAAAGAAAATTCAAAAGAAAAATGTGTTGGAAAAAGTTGAAAATACACCAATATGACTCATATAAATGTATGCAAAGAGGTGAAAAGGGAAGAAAAGGAATGAAAAGTATAAAGGGTGAATAGGTGAATGGTGTAGCCAACGATGTAAAAAGTAAGAATAAGATGTTATCACTTATAAAATTTTTCATATTTATCATATCCATCCTTAAAGCCTACATTACAAGCCACAACAAGTCCTAGTGATCCTAATTCCAATCATCTCGATGGAACTCAAGCAGAGCACAGCAAAGCCTATGGTATCCGATACATAGTATTTCAAACTTCTTTTGAGAGTGAGCGCCTTTCTTGTTGTTTATCCCATGCAATATTTGACACTATATATGTGAGTGGGGACTTCATTTGTTGTGAGGGGTATATGATTATGTTTACTTTACCATTGGTCCGTGTGAAAAGCATTGGTGATGACTTGATTGCCTCGTTGTAGCTAGATGACATGTCTTGATCCCCGTTTATCATGTTTTGTGGTTGCTTAGGGTATGATCACCGATGTTGGTTCATGGAAAAGGGCTCGAAAATTGTTGAATGTATAGTGAAAGATTTTTTAGCTGTAGTATCCTAGGTTTATTTTCTAGTTATATCGATTAGTTTTTCTTTTTTCTTTGCCCAAGTACATGCAAAAGTTTTAAGTTGAGGGTGTTGATGTGCTGTGAGTTTACAACACTTTCGACGCTCAAAACTAAGAAAATAGCATGGAGTTAGGTATATTTATGTGGATATAAAGCATTTTTCTTTGGTTACGTGATAAATAGGTGTTGGAGCAAAATGTGCAAAAGATAGCCCTCGAAAGTGCAAAATAAAGCTTAAGTCACAATTCTTAGTACGAGCCGTGGGAAGGTGCTACGAGCCGCATCAAGCAGTCGTGAAAGTTTCGAAGTCTAAGGATGAAGAAGTGCATCCTAGGACTCTCAGCAAGAGTCGTACAAAGCTTGTACGGGTTGTAGTGAAGAATTGCAGGAAAGATTTAGAAGATTTGAACAAGAGGCCACTCTCGCTATGGATAGACAAGATGAGTCATGGCATTAAGGTACGAGCTCATTTCAAAGCACTCTTATGATGAACTTTAAAAAAGCACTCGTGAAGAACTTCACAAAAATTTCAAAGTCCCAGAGTCAAGCCACTGAGTTTAGTACGACTCTGCAGGTACATGTACTTGGTGTCAATACCAAGGTCAAACACTTAGCAGAATTTCCGCTAGCCAATGACATATGGGAAGCAGGTACGACGCGTACATACCTACTATGTAATGAGGGACGTCGCGACGCCAGTTTCTAATTTTTAGTTATGGAAATTTACTCGTTAGCCTAGAAAAGGATTTATATCTGTATAAATACTTTTATGTTTATTTTTCATTAGAGAGGTGATCAGAGCGATTAGCAATCAAGTTATTGCACCCTAGACGTGAGAATTGAGTTGTTCCACTTGTGAACAACCTTTCGGCTTTGTTTTGATCTTCATACGTTGTTCTTAAGGATTTTGTCGACACATTTTGCTGATTAATACAAAGAAGTTTTTCTCTCATCCATAATTGTAAGTATTGATTTATGTATTTAATTATGAATGCAAATCACAATCTTGCAACTATGGGAGGCTAAAACCTCCATAGCTAGGGTTATGGGAACCATGGTAGATTAACAAGCTAGGGTTACATAAAAGTAATTCAAAGCCAATGCAAAAAACTTGTATTGAATTCTCTTCTTGCTTAAATATTTCGTAACAATGTACAACATTAGGACATGCCTGAATTCTTTACTTGCTTGAGCCTAGAGAGGTAGAGGTTAGGTAAAGAGAATTACAACAAAGCCTTGATCTTGATGATCATTGTATTAACTTGAGATGTGGACATATTGATAACGGTTAATTTGCAATCGCTCATGAGACCTGACCTGGTAATTGAGTATAGTCATTCAGTAGGGACGAACTAGTCGTTTGAATGAACCTAAGTTATTAGTCTTACAAGTAAGCATTTGTGATGATCACGTGTGTATACCCAAAGCAGTTATGAACCCATGGGGAACACAAAATCATAGTTATCTTTCATTCTTGATTTCAACTAAAGTTTTAAATGTGTTGTTAATTATTGTTTTCTTTAGAACCCCCAATTTGGAGTAACTACCTAACAAGTTCACTTACCGACTTTAGTCTAGCTGTTCCATATTCCCTGTGGGTTCGACCCCAACCTCTAGTTTGGTCCTTTATTGACAACGTCTGCTTCATACTTCGGTATGAGCTATGGTTTGAGCGTTATCAGATTTCATGTTACCTCTATTTCATGTACTGATAAATTATTGCATAATTACAGGTAAATGATACCCAAAAAGCTATACCTAGAGGAGGTAAAACCAATACACCAAAGAGAATCCTACTTAGGGACGAGGATGAGGATGAACGTACCTCCAAGATCCAAGAGGATCACCGCCCTAGAAAAAGAGGTTTCACCCACTCCTTTAGCTGGAATCTACAGAGTCATCGTCTCTCGAATTGGCACCCCAGCCCGCTGATGAGCAGGATCAGGCCCAATCTAGTAGATCCCAATATTGATATTTCCTCCAAGGAGTCCACTGAGAATAACTCCACCAGCCTGTCTCCCTCTCTCCTAGTGGCTCTAGTTGAGTTAAGACAAAAGTAGGGGGAGAACATGTACAGACTGACATGGGCCATTCAAGTTCCACAAATAGATATTTAAAAGGGAAATAGGCCCACAATGAGAAGCCTCACAGGGGCATTACTGAGGAGTGCATTCTCATTGCAAATGGGTTAGAGCTTTACCCCCAGATCAGAGGGCAGTTACAGCATTAGAGAGTTTTTATTCCCCCCTATGGGCTAGTACATTCAAATGCTACTCTGCGATTTTTATGCAGTCTATGAGGCAATCCTTTTACAATCAAACCCAGTGTTGAGATCATAGGTGGATCCACTAATATCGGTGGTGATTAGAGGAGTGTCAATTGACATTAGCACCGAGGCAATCAACTTATACTATTTTGGGAATGATTATGAGGCGGTCAACATAACTGAGTTTGATGTAATAACAGATCAAGGTCACTGAGCTCGAGGATGAATAGTTGGGGTGGTAGCTCGAGGTACTCCAATTTGGGCTGCTTTTGAGACAACTGATATATACAAGAGCGCTACAACTTACGACAAAATTTTGGTGGAACATTGTGTGTAGCCGGAAATGCTTGACTAAAAGTGATAACAAACTTCTATTCGGACATGCTCTACTCGTGGCAGAGATAATGGCCAAGAAGAAGATTGGTATAGGCCAGATGCTGTTTTTGGAGCTAAAGAAGAAAGCTATACAGACTTCCACTTTCCTCCTATTCCTGTTGTTTGGTGACAACATTGTGTTAGAGAGTAGGCATGCCAATCCTGTCGAGAGAGGACTTGTTTACTGATGCTCACCAGGTGATAGATATCACCAGGATGAGGGATGACACCATGGTCACTGCTGCAAGCCATCCTAGCTCCATCCTATCAGTTGGGCCTACTACAGTGGATCAAGGTATCCCGACTAAGGATCCCACTTCAATGCCTATGGCCGATACAGATTCAACAGAGATGCAGCTCCTCGTGAGGCACATACTACCTAACCACCACTACATCTCTGCTAACTGCCCTACCTAGATCTTTACTTATCTCTAGAGACTTCTTGACTGACTTAGCTGTGAGACTTGACTGAGAGGAGCGACAACTGGCTAGATTGATCAAGGATTTGCCAGCTTTTGTGGCCACTATTATTAGGCACACTCTTCAGCTACTTTAGGATGCCATCAGGAGCTCACATGAGGTTTTTAGCTCTAGATTAGATGATATGGACGCAATATTGAGCTAGCTCAGGCGAGGTGCTAGTTCGTCCGACATATTGAGCCTCAAAGTAGATTTAGCAGATACCAGAGATGTAGTCCTAAAATTGCAGATATGAGAGAGGCAGCCTGATGAGGTCCAGATTCCATTAGTTGATCACATTGCCATCCTTATTGATTTTCTTCCTCGTGCAGTTCCATTCCATCCGGATCATGCTCAATCCTTAACACCATTAGTCTCAGTCTCTAGGGCTACTATTTCTAGCACACCATTGAAGTAGGTTCCTGATCATATTTTGGCCTAGACTGCTTCTCTTTCCCCTCCACTTGATAAGGGAAAGAGACAGATTCAGTAGGCGCCACTAGCTGATTTTGACATACCCATAGAAGAGGTGGAGGCTCTCAGGATTGTGATAAAGGCATCACGCATTCACACTCAAGGCCTATCTCATGGCCTAGAGGCTATCCCCTCAGTACTACCTTAGGGATGATCCAGAGTAGCATGGTCTTAGCGCTACAGGAAGTTTTTTCCACCTTGCTGTTTCATTTTATTTTGTATGTGCATTGAGGGCACTACATCATTTTAGGGTGGGAGTGGATAATAGTTGGCCCTGTGTTGCATATTTGATCATTGCTTGTATGTTGCTTGTTCGAAACTTAAGTTTGGTATGATACAATGCTTTTGATTGAGTTTATGGATGTGTGTGATGACAATCCATTTTAGTCCATTTTACCCCTTTCATAGTATAGTTTATTGCTTTCATAGTGTAGAGTCCTCAGTATTTTTAGCCATAGTAATTTCTTTGGAGGCTTAATTTCTATTGAATTTGGCATAGTAATGTAGTTTAAATGCCGTAGTATATGGGCCCAATGATAAGTTACTAGGCGATATTTTTAATGGTACCAACCTATGTGTTGGGTCATCTTTGGTTGAACAAAATGCTTTCTGAATTAGATGGTGGTGGTAATTGAGTTCCTTACATCCTTGTATTGATTCTTTCGAAAGCAATACCCCTCATAATTTTTGTCATAGTTGTTTGGTATTGACTTGTGTACCTCGACTTTTGACATGAAATTATGCCGATTGTGTTCCTAGCGGAGAGTGATTGGTTTAGTCATTTTGATATCCATGTGCCAATTGTGGAAAGAAATTTTTCTTGTTCACTTGATTTGGTCACGCTTTAGAACTTTCCTTGCTACTTGTACTCAAATTTAGGATTGACTGGGTTGTAGAGATGAACTTAGGGCTTCTTTGTGCTTCACAAGCCACAATTTCCTAAATAGACCTACCAAATGATGCATGTATCTCTAATATCCTTTTTTGAGCCTTTGACCTTTTTCTTGATCAATTGTAATGAATGTCAAAATCAATTCTCAAGTTGACCCTCTTTTGAACCCATCATCCTTGATAATGAAAAATGAAAAAAGAAGGTGTAAGGTGGAAAAGAAAAAAAGGGAAAAGATAGTTGTTTGATCACGTCCCAAGGTGTAATTGAACTATGAGCTAAAAATAAAAAAAAGAAAACAAAGAGAAAAATGAAAATTGAGCTCACAAAAAAGATTTTGAGGTGTGAAAAAGTTGCTAAGAAAAGAGAAGGTAAGAAAACAAGGGATGAAAAAGGTAAAAAAGTTGTGAAAAAGTGATGAAGTGTTCAAGGATGGTAAATGAGTCACTAAAAGCCATATTTGTACCCTACAAGCCCTTTGACCATCATATAAACTTAGAAAATTCTTTGTGCGATCTCAATCCAGATATCCAAAAGAGAAGGCATTTGAGTAAACAGGCAAGCATATGGTAGTTGTGATCTATCTTATGAACTCCTTTGTGAGAGTTGAATGTGTTTCTCTTCTCTCTTGATCTTGTGTGTCCTTGCTCTGTGCGTTATCATTGCTTCAGAAAATGGACACTTTTCTTGATCTTATTGTGAGGGAATATGAATGTGAATGGCTGGCATGTCTTACTTCTCAAATCTAAGTGTAAGCATGTTGATATGATATCATTAGTGGAGATTGTAGGATTAGTCCAAGCAGTTGCGAGAAAACTGAGTTTTGTTGGAAAGAAGGGGTGACTGGATTGAAATATGTGTGTTTGTAGCCATTGGCCAAAACTACCCTAGTCATTTAATTTTGTGATACCGGGACATTAGTTTAGGTGTTTGATACGGCCAAACGCACACACAAGCGTACGTGGTCATCAAGTAATATAGGATAAAGGTACATATATCGTTCCATAGAGACTTGTAAAATTAGTTATCTTAGTTCAAATTCTTATTTCACTATTCCAAAGAGAAAGAAAGTTGGTTTGAAAGAGTTAAAGTAAATTCTACTAAATTTGCAATGTAAATTAAATATTTTAGAAACTCGTTTTTAGGAAGATTGTATTTCAAATGATTAGTAAAATCCAGGTCTTGGCACTTTCACTTTTAGGTTGAGTTATGGAGTTCAATTACACCAAACTTATTCACCAAGATTGTTAGTTTTAGGTTAAAAATTCATTTTTAATGTGTCCTTCCGAATACATCAAGAACTATCTCACTAACCCTAGTACCTATATTCCTATGGTTGCAGGAGAAAAGTGAAACTCCAATTATAGCTATCTGATTCAATTAAGTAGGGTTGCAGGGTATATCCCTGTCC
Organism: Datura stramonium; assembly: GCA_018107945.1. Lineage (NCBI taxonomy): Eukaryota > Viridiplantae > Streptophyta > Magnoliopsida > Solanales > Solanaceae > Datura > Datura stramonium. The sequence continues at coordinate 152,540 of JACEIK010000256.1, forward strand.
ACAACAACGAATCCAATTCCCTTTTCTAGAGAAGGAATCACAACCTACTCTATACTTCTTTTTACCCTCATTGTTCCCTCTTTTGAGTTCAACAAATGAGTCATTAGGTATTATTCGAAAGGTGATCAGGCTAACATACAATCATTAAAACAAGAAAGTGCAGACAATCTTAAAAGGAGATTTAAATGTCTAGCATAAATGAACTTCAAACTAAAACCATCATGCTTTTGGCCAAAACCCTAGATAAAGGTTATTATCCGCTCATGTTCAAGCAGAAAACCATAATAATCATCATTCTCATACAAGAAAAATGTAAGTAAAGAAAAGAAGAAAACCTAAAAAGAAGATGAACTCTTTTCTCTGCATTCTTTCCTAAAAACCGTCGATATCATTTACAGATGACCTAGTGATGTATTTATAATAATAAGAAATTTTTTGATTTCACCCTTAAGTAACTCAATCTTTGGACTTAGAAAAATTTCCCCTAAAGTAGCCTTGGTGCACCTTGCCAGTCCTAACACCAACCTGTGCTTGGACTTCGTCTGGAGTTTTAATTGTGGTGTGTCATGCCTCTCATTTTACCAAGGTGTTGAACAAAATTCTATGAAGTTCAAGGGATGGTACAACACACTTCCTATTTCACCAAGTCACTGAAACACTTTCTTGAAGTTCAAGGGATGGTGCGCCAGGCCACTCATTGTACCTAGGTGTTAAACAAAATTTGGCCAACTTTCTTCCCCGGTCCTCCATGCTAGGTATCTCGCCACATTGTGAAAAATTTCTATGTAAGTTCATGGTCTGGCGCGCCACGCCAGCCATCTCACCAGACTGTTTTTCTTTGAATTCTTCTTTCGTCACACCTTGTACCTTGAACTTCCCTTTTTTGCTCTTTTTTTGTGGATATTCTCCATTTGTTTCCTGCAAACACATTAGCTCTTTTAACAACACTTCATGAAAACATTGAATTTTGTAAGGATATTCTTCTCTAAATATGGTAAAATATAGGTAAAATGTGGCAAACGTGCGTATAAATATGCCCAAGATCACCACCCCACACTTAAACCGTTGTTCGTCCTTGAACAACTCCCTACTTTCATTCAACACAACTCCATTGCACACCACTTATCACCTCTATCTATTCACACTCAGGTAGCTAAAGCATAACATCAGGATAGGTAGTTCATTAGTTTATAAGCAACAACAAGACATACACACTAAAGAGATTTTCATTCGAAACTACATACCCTCTATAACTGACTCTTCTTTATCAAAATAGAGACAACATGATTAAGTACGAACCATGTAAAGAATAGTACACCAAATTCTAGGTAGTTCATTAGTTTATAAGCAACAATACGACATACACAATAAAGAGCTTTTCATTCGAAACTACATACCCTTTATAACTGACTCTTCTTCATCAAAATAGGGACAACATGATTAAGTACGAACCATGTGAAGCATAGTACACCAAATTGTAGTCATCTTGTACCCTAAGTTATTTAGTAGTGCCCCTTCTTCTCTCATATTATCATACAAAACAGATGGGACATAGATCAACAAGGCATACTCACTCTCCCAAGTGATATTTTAGAAATATGCAATATACTATAAACTTGCTTTTTATGTGTTGTTAAATTAACCGATTAATCAAAAAGGCTAAGATCATAAGGATTTTCATGGTTGTAATGTCGGTTAAAGGACGAGTAGGAATTATTTTAAAAATAGTGGTTTCCAATCCTAAGCACTTTAAGACAACACTTTCACTTCATTCTTCTTTTCCACCTATAATCCTTACTACTTACACTTCCTTTACTAATCCCTTTTCTTCTCTAATACCCCTTTGTTTCACTACTTGATTGCTAGTCTCTACTTTAAGATCAACCAAAACAATCTATTGTTAAGAGTTTTTATTTCTTTCTTTCTTTCTTTTTTGTTCTAGCAGCAAGTAAACATTTTATTTCATGGGCACCCTTCTTTCTTTTTCTCTTCCCATCCATATTTCCATCTTTCCTCTTCATTAGTATTATTGTTCTTGTGGAATCTTCATTTTTCGAATCTCAAAATGCATTAGGGATTCTTTGGATTGAATTCATATAGGCTACACAATAAAGGAGATAGGGTTCTCATGTAGCTAGACAAAGAAATAGGCTTAAAAGCTCAATGGAGTTGATTAGGAAAAATTTCACAGGTTGCGGAAACAATAAGTAAAAACACATAGGTATTCAAAGAAATGCCTTGATCATGTCCTACTCTTTGACAATTGGTTATTCTACACACATGCCAGGAAAGTTCTAGATATTATCCTATGCATTAAACACAACAATTACAAGATCATCTTTTATGACATCATGGCTTGAATTGATTTCCTATGACCACATATTCACAAAAATCATATTGAATAAATCTTCATTATTAAACCCATTTTTCACATATTCTGACTCAAGTTAAAGAGCCTATATGTATGTATTGGAATTTTCACTTCTCATGCATTTAAGATGAACAATCCATGCCTTTCTAGTTTATCTCTCAAGTGAAATATCAAGAGCATAAAAGTGGTGATTTTTATTCCTAAAAAAATTGTGACTAATTTTTTCATAAAATGGTCCTCATCCATTGATATCGCGCAAGCGTGCATGTCGCACGAGCGCACGCAAGGCACGTGATTGTCAAGTAATATAGGATAGTGAAGTCCCAATTATCGATCCTCAGAGACTTATCAGATTAATTGTTTAAGGTTAATACTTTACTTCACTGCTCTAATAAATACAGATAAAAATAGGGAAAGGTTTGAATATTATGCACTGAACTCGAAATGTAAATTAACTAATGAGCTAAAATTGTTTCAAAAGTGTTTGTACTGATCACGGGAAATAATATAGGTCCCGTGATACGCTTTATAGCTTAAATTAGTCGTGTTGTCTAGGCTATTTGATACATTTTCATGTGATTTTATATA
>JACEIK010000256.1:176341-190401 GCA_018107945.1 Datura stramonium
GTTGGAGGTAAGGACGATACAATCAATATGGAATGTTATTTGTAGAATTTATTTTTTCTACTTTCATTAAGAAAGTCATTTTTCTCATTTTAAGTAACTTATTTTCCTAAAAAAAAAAATTCAAAAATTTTGACCAATCGAACATTAATTTATATGATGATGTAAGAATTTTTTGTTTGTTGAAGCACAATCTGATGAGAAATGGTGGTTATAGTTAGTCGGGGCAGTTGGTGGTTATTAGAGGTGGCAAATTAATTCATGAAAATATAATATGTTCAATTTGCTCGTTTCAATCCAATCTACATATTTAAGTGGGTCAATAGCTCGTATTTTAGCTCATTTCAATCAAATAATTTTTGAGTGGTTCAATAATTTGCCTATTTATTAATTTGACTTGTACAAATTTAGTCCAACCTACAAAATTGACAACTCTAATGGTTATGTGATAGTGTCAAGGGGCGATGATTTTGTGGTGGTGGTTGTTGTAAGGTGGTTGAAGCGTGGTGGAGACTGATAGTAGAGGTGATTGACAATAATGATGGAGATAACTAACAGTGGGGGCGGCCAGTGGTGATGGCTGGTGTTGGAGGCGGCTGATATAAAGGTGTGATTAATTGTAATGGTTGGCAATTATAGTAGAAGTGTGTGGTGGTGACAACTGATAGTAGTATGATTATTGATGATGCTTATGCAATAGAGGTGGCGAGGAATATGGTTGGTAGTAGTCATGTGTGGTAGATGTGGCTAGCGAGGTTTTATTTATTTATTTATTTTGTGATGATTAATGATGAAGGTGACTGATTATAATGTATTGGAGTTTAATAGTAGTAGTTGGGTATTGTAATGAATACAATAGTGGTAAAAGACTAAATTCACAGAAATCTTTAAACGAAGAACGTCTTAATTATGATCTTAAGATTTTGTATAAATGATTCAAAGTTATTAAGAAAAAAAATAGTTATTAAAGAAAAAGAAAGGAAGTTCAATAAACTAAAATATGAAAATCATGAAGTATATTACGGCCAACTAATAATTTGTCCATATATAGATAAACCTCACCAAACAAACCGAAATATATTTGTTAGGTTATTATTCTTTTCTGTATTGTGATCTAGATGATACTATTCTGAGTCACAAAATCGTATCTTTCTACTTTTTGGCCTTTCAATTTGTTATTTTTCCAAATTTATTCTATATATACACACACACACTCCCCCTCCTACCATCTAATTTCAGTAATTAAATACTTGTACCTAATTTTTAGACTAAATCAATTTTCAAATATACTACAATCACTTAACTATGATAATTTATATACATTTTTGCATCATTTAATCACTTGACAAAATAAACTTATAGTTTGTTTGACCACCCTTCTCAAATCAGCTTATTTTGAAAAGTGCTTATCAAAAAAGTACTTTTGGTGAGAAGCAGTTTGTGTTTGGTCAATAAATTTAAAAAATATTTTTGAGTAGCAATTAGTGTTTGACCAAGCTTTTGAAAACTGCTTTTAAGTGTATTTTTCAGAAAAATATTTTTGGGGATAAACTACTTTTTTAGCTTCTGAAAAACAGTTTTTGTCACTCCCTAAAAGCACTTGTTTTCTCTCAAAAACTTAGCCAAACAGACTATTAATTAGAATCAGATAATATATCATGCGCTAATAAATAGGTATCATCAATAATAGCTAAGACGACTCAGAAACCAACTGAAAGTATGTAATGATGTTAGGTTAAGATGATAATATACATGATTTGCTTATGCATTCTGATACATGAGATCTGATTTTAGGTTATGATGCTCGATATATATATAATGTGATACCACTTTGAGTCACTAATCATATCATTCAACTTGTTTGATTTTTTTCTACTTAGTGTTTGATTATAATAAATCATTTATTATATGTACCCAATGTGTTTTGACATAAACATCAATCATTTAACTATAATTAAATAATATACTTTATCAATTATCTTATTTGATCACCTAACTATGACCACTTAACATGATATGGTGTGCATATTAAGTACGACGAAGTATTTACCATCTAAATAAACTATATATGGGAACTAGATAAAAAAATAGTGTTGTAAAGGAAGTTAAAAATCACAATGTTTATTAAATATAATATGATAATAAAAAAGTTGGTCGCACTCATGTTGATCAATATTGGCTTTTGGTGAGTTTCTACTGAGTGTCCTACCTCGATTTAGTGGTGAGAGATTTATCTTCTTACGTGGACTTGAACAATTCTCACCCTATAAACTAGCTTTTGTGCTTAAATTTTAAAAAAATATTTGTTAGAAGTCAATATCTCGAGAAGATAATGTAATATACAGTATTAGAAATGTCAATCACAAGGGATGCATGTCCTAATTTAAGTTGGTTATCTGTTAGGACCAAAAGATTATTTCACATCACAACTTTAATAAAAGTCATTACTTTTCTTGAAGATTAAACCAATTAAGGTATTTAATGAGTTAGAAATCCAGATACCAACTAATTAACTAAAGTAATCACAAAGTCAACTGTTACATTGAGGTGGAGGTGAGTAGGTCAACTCCAATCCAATAGTTAAAAGTCAGAGACTTGTGAATTAGGAACCAACTTAGAAACAAAAAGTCCACCCTTAACATGATCATGACGTCACTAAGTTAACTATAATTTGTCTTAAAGAATACAGTGTTTCGTCAATGACATGATATGTTTGGTTCTGTTAATATATGTATTTGTGATCAAACATGTATATAACCAAACATATTAGGTCCTTAATGATACTTTACTGTTTTACAAAAATCATATTCTACTGTTTTACTATTGTTTTCACGTGATCAATAGGTCACAAAGTTCAAGCTTATGAAAATAACCTCTTGCAGAAATGTAGAGTAAAATTACGTAAAATAGAGCCTTGTGGCTCGACTCTTCCCTGAGCCCCGCACATAGCAAGAGCTTAGTGCACTGGACTGCCTTTTATTTTATACTCTATATACATTAACCCTGATGAGACTTGAGAGTGATGGCACGCATGTTGATCCTTGAACACTTAACTGACTCATGAGGTTGTGTACGTCCATAAACTCCTACATATACACCCAATCCTGAGAAGGGGTTCACTCTTTTGACAGGGTGAATCAACATTTTCATTTAATAAAAAGAGCCTCAAGGAAAAACTATAATGTACTAGTAGATAATTCTGAAATATTTCATGATGCAGCAAGGCATTATCTGCTCAATGTAAAATAGGTGACCAACGCTTTAATAACAGGAAGCTGCCACACTTACTATCAAAGAGAGTATGGGAAAAATGATTTTTCTACTCTGTAAAGTGGGTCTTCTATAATTCAGTTATTCTTATATGACTGTACAAAATTTTACATAACTCTGGAGATAAATTAGTTCAAGTAGCGTCAGAGTGCTTTCTGGTCTAGTCTCTCGTTCCAATTCAGGCAACGGATCAAGCTACCGAACCAATCACCTGTTTGGTCAGACTTATTGACTGTAGGAAGCGGATGCTGGCTCATACATATTCGGATAGAATCTCCTCGAGACAGTTGTTGTCGTCTCTTTCCATCAAAGGAGACCCAAGCATTGTTGCGTGCATCCTCTGGGATCTGTTTATACACAAATAACTCAAGCTTCTAACTGAATAATATTAAATGACATCCACAAAAGAGCAAAAAGTTCAGAAAGAAGCAGTTGTGCCTTGGCTTCCAACTTGACATATCTCACTGAAATCACGAAGATTTCATGGCGAGCATCAAGAAATTGGACATAGGTGCCACTCATCAAACAGGATAAGTTGTATACAGGCTTTTTCACCAACAGTACTAAATTCAGACAAAATTTAAAGCATCCTAAGAAACCTAAAGTAATTCAGAAATTATGTCAATCTCCTTTTAAAAATATTGACCAGTACATATTCTAAGATGGCCTATAAAAATCAACCACAGCTTCAGACGCATCTAAAGAAATAAAGAGCCATGTTGTAGCTTCTGTTGTATTTTTACAGTCTCAAAGTATTAGTAGTTGCATATCTGATGGAGGCAGTGTTTCTACAACCAAAAAAAATGCAAAAAGAGACAACACCTATGGGGTTTTAAGTGAATACTGGCAAGCAAAGCAAACAGCCACACACTTCTTCAAAGTGAAGCGATAAATTAATGAATTACTTAAAATATCTTAGCACAAACAAATTACAAGATTAAGCATCATATTGCAATTGAAATTACTAATTTCAACATTTATCATACACTATTGACAATAATAATCAAACAACTCAAATTGAACATCATTGAAATGTACTTTCAACAGCAATAAGAAATTACTTATATCATAAATTGATTTTAAATTTCTGATTTTCATAAATCAGCCATGAGAATGAATGAACTAGCTAGCAACATTCAATATCATATTTAATTTTAGGCAAAATGCATAGATAGATATTTTAACTTGGCCTCGACTAGCAACTAAACACTCCAACTTTAAGTATACACACCTAGACACCTCAACTCGTCTCCACTGTGTCAGTTGAACGCTCCAACTTACGAAACGATAATCTAGACACTTCCGAGATTTATGTGTCACATCAGCACCAGATGTCCATGAGACACAGTGGGGATGAGTTAGAATGTTTAGTTGTCAATTGAAACTAAGTTAAGGTGTCTAGATGTGCACTCTCAAAGTTGGAGTGCTTACATGCCAACTGAAACCAAGTTTGAGTATCTGTTTAAGTATTATGCCTCAATTTTCTCATGTTATTAGTAACTTCCCCATGGGAGTAGATGAGAAGTCCAAGATCTGAAGCGGCAGAAGAAAGGACACACATTCTAGAAGAAGAAAAAAATCATTGGTGTTGTGAGAGAATATCCCGTTGAAGACGAGTAAGATTCTCTACAAAAAGACATTGAGTGGCATGTAGAAGACTAGTCCTCATTTGTACTAAAGTATATTCTATCCCTTCAAAACTCTTCCATTTCTCTCCAAACTACTTACATAACTGCCAACGATGCCACATTCAATACTCTTGCCTCTTCTTTTCATCATTGTGAATGTCTAGCTGAACAATTAAATGATGGCATTATCCTGGCAGACTGCCGAAAAAATTCTGCACTATCCACCACAATCCACCTTAACTGGTTCTCTACTTGCCCATGCAAGAATAGGTGGTTCAACATTTACACATGTAACACCACCTAACATATGTTATACTCTCAAAGTTGGAGTGCTTACATCACCTAACATATGTTATTAAAATTCAATAGTTAAGAATATGGAAATGCACTTCCCTTTCCCCTAAAGGATTGTATCTAAGTAGTACCATTCTTTTATTCTTTCCATCTCAGCGTATCTTGGTCCATTTGTGAGATATCCATTTATATAACAAAGTGATGAGGTTTTGCAATTCATCCTTCCCAGTTCTGTACGGTTCTTCTGAGCCTCAAGCCCCAAAGAGTTTCTCCATCGTGTATATTATGTACTTGAGCAATTGTCTTTTTTTCTCTGGTATCTATAGACCAACTACAGTTGGGAAAGCATTATCAGAATGTTATCACCACATCATTGTACTTTTAGAAACGGACTTAGTGTCTACATCCAACCTTGATTTCAAGAAAGTCACTGTCATCATAACTAACTCTCTGTTCACTTTCATCTTCCTCATTTTTCCCTCCCTCATCTCTATATTCCCCAACTCATTCAGTTACACAAGTGCCCAAAAATTATACAACGCATCAAAGTACACTAGCAGTTAAAAGTAAATTTATTCCATAACTATTCAAATATTCATTTAGAAGGTCACCTTTAATACCAGCCTTGCTGAGTCTGGAAGAACGATGGATCTGGACAAGAGTGAGCATGGGTAGATTGGTGCGAAGAGCACACAAGGAACATTTGGGTGCACCTTGATGACATCTGTCTATTTCTAGTTTGCTTCCTCTTTTATTATTCCTTCACCATTCACTCTTTTGAAACCAAAGAATGCCATCCTTAAAATAAGTTGGCTATTTTTATTTGATAGATAACCTTGCAAATGCAGTAAGAGTCAAAATAACTTTAAATTATTTTCACAACTGACCAATCCGTTTTTTTGCTTTGAATGGGTCCATCCCTCAACTCTTTTCAGCTTAAATACCCCAACTTGGTTCACTAGTATGGATTCAAACTCGTGACAAGCGGCTAGAATACATTCCATGTTTTACTACCTTTAGTCATTGAACCAATGACCAGGAGGCGAACAAAAGACAACTAAGTTGACTAGAGAAGAATCATCCCACTTTCATGAATTGGTTATCGCATAGTTCAAGACATTCTCCTAAAACATAAAACTCTAGGATCCTGAGTCAAGAGATCACTAATGACCAAGATACAACAATGCTCCTATATTCTTCTCAAATATTTGTTTCCAGTTATTATTCTTCCTTTTTTTTTTCTAATACTTTCCAATTCAGTTAAGGTATACAGTGTAGGGCTTATAGTTAGGAAATTAGGTCCATTAAGTACCACTGCCCAGAACGTATTAACAAAAATCAAGGTACTAGCACTAGTAATTAAGAGAACTTATTTTATGACTATTAAGATAGTACTGAGAAAATCACCTTTAATTCCAGCCTCGCAGAATCGGGAAGAATGACAGGTCTGAATGAGAGTGAGTGTGGGCAGATTGGTGTGAAGAGCATGCAAGGAACATTTGGGTGCACCTGCATGAGATAAATTTCCTTGTGATATGTTACTCTAGCATCCACTTGGTCAAGATGAAACAATCAACTAGCACATTTTTGAGTAATGCTTCATCGTCAATTAAATGAATGACAAACATATGACTTCCAAAATTTACAGATAAATCAATAGCAAAACTATCTTATTACAAGATGCAATTTCAATATTGAGTGAGTGGATTGAAAGAAATCAAAAGGAAGTCTTCACAAAGCTAAAATTGCTTAGAAGTACACTGGAAGCTCATACGTTTAAGATAGTTCTGCCAATTTGCTTTCGATGCCAAAAAAACAGTTCATGCTTGCTGACAACATGATTGACTGCTGCAAGTTATGGCCTTATTGCACACATTGACACTAAGAGTGACATTTATGAAATAATTTTATGATCTACACTATTCTCAATTAGTATAATAAATAGGAACTAGAAACAAGATTATGCATTTATTGCTTTATCATGAATAATAAATAGGAAGTGGAAAGAAGTAGACCACTTCATCAATATTAGATTATGTAAAGCAGCTAAGAACCATGAACATCAATACCACTGAATACAAAACCACACAAAGAAGTCGTGCCGTCAGTTTTTTTTGGTAATCAATGATAGGTTGTCAACCTTTTCCAGAAAAATCAATAGTAGGTTTTTAATCAGGAGCCCAAATACGACCAACTTAGCAGCTTTATACCACATCTTCAAAGTGATCTTTTCATCTATTTCAATTTCAGTGTCTGTTGCATCTTCCCATTTCCACATCAAGAGTTAACTATTGACAGGAGGAATCACTGATCTACCAATAGCTCTTTAAAATATGTCATGACTTCTATATCTTTACTATTAAGTGCATACTATGCAGTCTTCTTTCTTTTCCTATCTCTTCTTCTCCTATTTCTTCTTGAGAAGGGAAGGGTAGTGTACTGCTTCTCTGTGGTTCTTTTCCAGTAGTTCATTATTGTCACAACAAACTGCTCAAGCTGTAAACTCTCACAACTTACACTAGTTCTGTAATTCAGCTTTCTTATTCTTTGCTTTGGATACAACTCATTGTTTGTGGTATTTTCAGGACACATATGTTCAATTATTCATGTAGGTTAAAAAAGGTCACATTTTTCAGGGATAATAGGTACCATGGAACCTCCAGCAGCAGTAGAATAAGCTGTACTTCCAGTTGGTGTGGCTACTATGACCCCATCAGCTTGCACCTGCCAAATAACATAAAATGGCATCAGGTATCTCCATATTCTCTAGCTCCCGGATCAAGTGGATGCTTATTGAAATAAAAAGATGCCTAGGGAGATCTATAAAGTCTGAAATATGAAAAATGGAATTCTTTTGTTCTTCTGAAGGGGCAGTTGGGTGGCTGGCAATGCTTTACAAAAATGCACCTTTGTAATGAGGCGGTCATGTTCATAACACTCAATTTTGGAGAGATATGGATTAGAACCACGATCAACTACAACTTCATTTAGGACGTCGAACACCTTTCCAGGCATTGCCTTCCCATTTCTGAATATTTCACATCGAAGACGCATTCGCAGAGTTATATAGACACCATCCAGAGTTCTGTTCCCATGAATGACTTGTCTTAGATCCTTCTTATAGTCCTCGAACTTTATGGATTAATAAGAAAAAGTAAGAGGAGAGATTTTCCAAGTGAATTAAGAACGAAATCATAAAATTGTCAGTCAAGAAGCATACTGTATGGGAAGTGAGAAATCCAAGGGATCCTAGATTAAATGAGACAACAGGTGGGATAGCACCTCGAAATAATTTAGAAGCATGGAGTATAACTCCATCTCCTCCTAGGCAGGCAACAAAATCAACCCTTTCATGAAGATCACTGCATTACGTAAATCAGGTAACGTTAGCATCTTTTTGTGAAGTAAAAGAAGTGAACCGATACAAACAAACAAATACATGAACAATGCTATCTGTGAATACAGTTTATGAGTCATCCCACCTGGTATCTTGACTATAAAAGGTCTGAACAAATCCCAAGCCAGGAATTCGTGCAAATATATCATGCACCTCAGGTTCAACAAGAACATTCATTTTCTCTTGGTAATACAAGAAAAAAGCAACCTTCAAAGAAGATTAGAAAGAAAATAGAAAAGCAAATGAGTTAAAACTATGAGATAGTAAACCACTTGCCAGAGATACTTATCTAAAGTAAATGTAAAACCAAGTATTAAAGAACGATAAGGACATAACCACTGCATAAGCATGCTGAAAAAGAAAATATTGAATCTGCTAGAGGTATATATTTTCTGAAATATGGAACCTTCAAAGATAAGTTCCATACATGAATCATAGAGCTATGCACAACAAGCTGAAATAAATGTTCTCAAAATGAAACAAATGGAGGAAAATCTCCATGGCCTAAGCTAACCAAGATTCACTTGGGAAAAATTAGGAAGTGACCTGCATGACACTCAAATCCATGATGTAGGAGGGATGAAAGTCGGTGGAAAAGAAGATCCAAAACGATTAGAGAAAATTAATGGTCATATATTCCTTTCTCAAGTCGGTTGGTGGATACAAAATTGGACAGAAAGTAGATGAATTCATATTACAGATGATTGACAGTCGATAAATGTTCATTCACAAATTAACTACAGATTTTGTAATGCGCTTATGCTTACAGGTTGGGCTAGTATGACACAGGAACATATGTCGAGCATATTCATTTTTTCTTTTTATTGATAAAGAATAAACAGGAGCGAGTAGGCCTACTTGATCTCTCAATCTGGAATTTTCAAAATATATACATAGTTTAGAGAGTAGATAAAATGATTGTGTAACACAGAAATTTCAAATGAGCCAAAATAGATGTCTTACTCGCAAGGAAAATCCTTTGAGGGTCTTCTTTCAATTGTAGAAAACACAAATGTGAGCGTTGCTAGAGTAAATTAGCAGCTCTATTAAACCTACTGATAACTGTATGCATCCTCACGAAAAACAAATAAGGAGAGCATATCCAGCATTAACAGATTAGTCAAACAGAGTGCAAGATCAATTAATGATAACTGTGTAAGCACCTCTTTGGCTTCTTCCAAGAGTTCTTGTCCCAGCTTCTTTAGAAGGAGAACAGTCTTTGGCGTGGATTTCCACAAAAGCATCTGCTGCTGGGTGCTAGGATGAGTGAAGGCCAAGGAAGATTCTGTTACCTTTTCTCTATTGCACAAAAACCCGTCTGTGCGAACCAAGAACATCTCTGCCTTCCTTCTGGACTGCACTCTTACCACACCAGTTGTGGATGCGCACATACTTCCTTCAATCAGCTCCATGTTAGCATCAACAGAAGGTCTGGGGGCCTCAATGTTCCTCCTTTCTGTGGCTGTGGCTGTGGCTGAGAATACATCATTAGTATCAACTTGCTAGTTGCATCAATAGAAACACTATTTTTAACAGAAGTATGTATTTACCATTGTTGAATCCATTCAAAATTGGAGCTGCAGAACCATTCTGGGTCCCATACTTTTTCGTATTCGCAGAGGAATTTGAAGATTTCATTGGTAAATGCATATTGCTAGATAACCCATTTGGATTTTGAGATACTAAAGCTCTGTTCCCAGCATAACTGTCTATGATTTCATTCCCTTTAGGTATTTCCAATCTTTTCTTTTCATGAGTGAAATATGTCGCCGGTGAAACCTTCCTACTCCTGAAATATGTAGACATCTCATTTCGGGAGAACAAATTAGAGGGAGGCAGTTGAGACTTAAGAGGGTTTTCATTAGTATAGGATGCCACCCCACTATCAGCTGCAAGCAACGTGCCTTCCCGAATGGATGAAAAAGTATCATCAGCTACATTCTTGTTTAGGTATTTGTTCTCCCTAGCTTCAGGAATTTGTCTGAGAAGTTTCTCAGCAGAATTTATATTGTTTGATCTTGTAGGCAGTGTCCCATTTTCATGATCAGTTGCAGACATACCTTCATAACTAAGTGTTTCATTTTCTTCTGAGTTAGGTAGTGTGCCTACCTCCTGTTTTCCACTGCTACCACACAATGGATTCACACTGGAGATGATATCCTTATTGGCATTGGGCACAAAGTGTGGTGTGCAACGAGTCATGTATTGTCTCCATCTAGAAACCATAACTGATGTCCTCCAAACTCCTTCCCTGCTGTGGAGATATATGGGTCTTCTGTATGCATCAGAGACCATTAACGCAAACTTCTCAACCTGCTGCACTGAAGGTGTTGTGCCAACTTCAACAGGAAGTTTAATAACTTCAATACCTCTGGAGAAAATGGCTTCATCCAGCACTCTTTCATAGAAGTTGTCCTTTATAGTCTCAGCTCTGAGATCTATAATAGTTTTGAACCCTCTCTCCAACAGCCATCTAAGACCTTCTTCAGTTACCTGGCCACCTCTCCAAAAAGCAACCTCAGAACTTGCAGACTGTGTCTTTTCTTCCGATGAAAAATAAACAGGATCCCAGTTAGCAAACAATGTATGGCAGGGATGATCATCTCCACGAGGAAATCCAGAATCATAACATACATTCTGCAGTCTTTGCAGCTTTCTCCATACATCAATGCTCCTAGGATCATCAGGTGTTAAAAAGTTTTCAAGAGCAACATGCAAGCTTTCACTATACCTCTTCATTTCACCTCTGAAAAAAGCTAGTGGAGGAAGCTTATCATTCATTTCATCCACATCAAAATCACTAAATGTATTGATGATCAAGGATCTCCCAGATAGGACATCCTCCCTCCCTTTGTTTAGAAGACATACCATGCATCCTAGAACAGAAACTATTTTGTCCTCCAGTAAATGTTTATCTTCTGAGGGTACATCATATGAGATACTACATTCTCCAGTCACTGGATTGCATAGTGTGTCCATTAATGTGTTATGAAGTTGTTCGGCAGCTCGAAAAATTCTACAATAAGCCTCTATCTCTGCAATGTCCCCAGGTAAAGGGCCAATCCAGGGTAACTTCGATATACCACTGGGCTGGGGAGTACAAATTTCAGGAAAGCAGTCAGCTAACTACTGGAAGTTCAAACCAATAAGTATTCAAGTAGACGGAAACTATCTAGAACTTCATAATACCCCTGGTATACGGGGTAGTCCCTTCTTTTTTCAATTGGGTTATACTTATATCACAAAATAAAAATAAAAGTTTCGAGTAGAAACCAACCTGGATCACGACTTACCAAGAAAAGGTCAGCAGAAACCATCGCTGATCAAGTAAACAAACAATAGTACAACAGAAGGCAAAACTTTCAATAATGAACTAGATAGAAACAAAAAGGAAAGATAACGAGAACAATAACATGGTTGAAAGATTTGTGCGTAAACATTTTTGAGAATGAGATTTGTGTGCAAACATTGGTTTGCTTAAGAAATTAATTAATCAACTAAATTCTTCCTCGCTTAGAGCTTCAAACAAGCAACTGTTGGTTTTTATGTCAGTCTATACCTAAGTTGCTCGGACTCTTCACTTTCGGTGCCACACCCGTGTCCGCACGACGTGGGTGTGGGATCCGTACCCGATCTGGTCAATCGATTATGTGTACTTTGACCAAAATCGACTGAGAAATTCTGAACAGATTCAATGATTTTTGTAATTAAACAAAAGCCAAGGTGAAATTGAAGAAAATGGAATACCTTGTATATAGAAATTTCTATGTCACTCCTTTTTCTTTTATCTCCTTCCCAGATTCTTCTCTTGCTTAATATTTTCTCCTCAAGTTTTCCACATAATATCTCATAATCTAGGTTTTATAACTCGATTTTTAGATATTTGAATTATTTTTGGCCAAATCCCCGCACTCATATCCATACTTGGATCCATATCCCCGATCTTAAAATTTATATCATGAAGGATCCGACCTCTAGATCCGCACTCGTATCGGACACCCGCACCTGAGTCCAAGCAACTTAGGTCTATACAAGAGACACCAAAATACTGAAACAGGCAATATGCCATCATTATTGGGGGGAAAAGAAAATAGCTAGAAGCAGATGTAATAGCTAGAAAGCCAAGCCTATCGTTGTTGTGTACTTGTGTTCCATCCACTATAAGCAATCCAAGGAAAAAGAGCATTGGTCGGTTATTGGATTCAATAAAGATGGGAAACACATAATAATACACAAGTTCCAACTTCTGCTTAGAATTCATCTCTCTGCTCTTTTACTTCCTATTCCAGGACACATCAAGGTTCAACATTGACATATCTCACATGAAACAAGCTGAAACGCAATCTCAAATATACTCATTTGAAGACTCATCGGCCTATAAAGTGACTTGTGCATATAAAGAAAGATCCAACTTTTGGCATCACTGATACATTTCAAGCAAAGATCAAACATAAGCTTCCAATACCATCCCTTTCTGTCACCGTCAATGCAACCAGCTAATTAACAAAATAATAGGGGAAATATCCAAAGCTTTACACGACAGAACTCAAACTTGAATTACAGGGAAAAAAAGTGGGGGTGGGGTAAATTTCTGATTTCAGAACCAATTCTCTCCACAATTTTATAACATGGATCAGTTAAAGGAAAAACAGGAAAAACAACCTGAGAATCCAAGCCAACTTTGACGGAGAAAGCATTGGAGAGCTCAGCAGTGACAACAAGCTTCAGTCTTCGCCTTTCAACCCATTTGAGGCTCCTCCGCAACACAGACCCACACCTGTACCCATATGAAAATCCAATTCCAAACCCTGAAATCTTTCCATATCTTAGCTGACAATCTTGAAGATGGATTGCCCCAGCAACAACTGTCCGACCCATATCAAACTGGCATGGACAATAGGCTGCCATACCACCATTCGGGGAAAACTATTACCCTCCAGTTCTTTAACAGAAGATCACTAAAATAAATGGAGTATATTTTCCGAGATTTTGGTTTCTCACATGTGGGTATAATCCAAACTTTCAAGGTTCTTCCTACTGAAAGCTCATCTATTTCTTGAAGTCGAAATCCTTATGTTCTTACCTATGTGTGAATAATTCAAATCTTCAAGCTTCAGTGTAAACTGTAAACTGTTAAGAATGGACTTTGGAGCTTTATGTATATATATATATATATGGGTGCGGGAAAAGAGGGGGGATCGGTAAATGTGATGTGGATGATATCTGAAACTGAAAGAGAGCTTAAGGCAACATATGCTGAAATTTGTGCAAATCAATCACGAAAGTTTGACAATTTTTAATGACCTCCCTCCATTTTTACTTAAAAATAAAGTGATAATTTGCAAATAATGAGGCATCAATAAAGAAATATGTCATTTTTGGAGAACACAAACATAAAAGTCATTTTCATATCTCTTCTCCTATCCGACAACTACTTTTTTTAATTATATGATATATACAAGTTGAAATATTAT
>JACEIK010000256.1:190874-201805 GCA_018107945.1 Datura stramonium
ATACAATTATCTATGATGTTTCATAATTAAGAGAATAACACAAAATATGAGATGAGTGATGACATTGTACTAAAATATTCAACAAATTAATGAAATCTCATAAAACAAATATTGCTAATTAATAAGAGTAAAGGTCTGAAAATGCACCTGAACTGTATCGTTTTTGTAAGTTTAGTACCTGAACTATGCGAAGTTTGTATTAGGTACCCAAATAATTAGAACAATTCCGTGAGATACACGCGCCACTTTATTTAAAAAAAAATCACGTGGTTGTCCACGTATAATATTATTTTCACGTTTGGTGTCCACCTATAATATTACTTCCACGTATAATATTAATTTCTTTACTCCTCTTTACTTAGTCTTTCTTTACTCTTTCTCTTTCTATTTACTCTTACTCTTTCTCTGTACAACTGATCGAAGATTATAGTAGCAACAGTGACTTTCATTAT
Organism: Datura stramonium; assembly: GCA_018107945.1. NCBI lineage: Eukaryota > Viridiplantae > Streptophyta > Magnoliopsida > Solanales > Solanaceae > Datura > Datura stramonium. The sequence goes on from JACEIK010000256.1 coordinate 191,327, forward strand.
CGCCGGTGAGTCTAGACTACCTCTCATCTAGGTTAGTTACTAATTTACCAAAAAAGAAAAGTTAGAATTTGTTGTATTTTGTGATTTTTATGATGACGAGCTTGTAAATTATATTAGGATTTCTGCAATTTTTATTATCTAAAAATATTTGAAAGGCCTAGTGATATACCTCACACAGCTGCTCTCTTATTTCATTTAATTTTTTCTAATTTTTGTCATTATGTCAGTTATGTTAAAAACTAATGTTTTAATCTTTAAACACTTCAATTGTTCTAGGTAATGGCTACGAAATACATAAATTTGAGGTTTCATTTTGGTGGTATACTTGTGAATAATGTAGAGCCTGTTTATATTAGGGGAAATAAGGAATATGCCTTCAATGTTGATACGAACCATTTGTCTATCTCGGAAGCAAAAGAATATTGTAGGAATTTTGGAGTTTCAAATATAGACAAAATGCATGTTGTTGTTCCTGATAGTGGAAGTTTGCTGGAATTGATGAAAGATAGAGATTAATTGTTGTTATCTGATTTGTTGGCTAATGGGGGTACTATGGACATTTTACATATGTCATAAAAGAGAAGTTTTTATTAAAAATACACATGCGAGTAGTGAGTCTTTTGAGACCATATGTGGGGTAGGTGGTCCTAATAAAGATTCTACCAATAAGGTTGGTGAAGGTTTCAATGCGCCTTTAGATAAAGAAATAGCACTTATTGATAGTAGGGGTCAAATAGAAGGGGTCCAAAAATCAAATCTGATAGGAAAAAGTACTGAAAACGCGGATGAATTGAAAGATGAATTTGGGTTCTCTAATAAAGAATATTCTGATGAAGATTTAGATGAAGATGATGTAGAACCTACTGTCCATGATGAAGTTGAAGAGGATGAGAATATTGACCTTTCTGGTGATAAGGATGGTTATGGGAGTGATGTGCATAAAAAGTTAAACATAGTTAAGGAAGATTTGAAAGCATATTTAAAGAAAAAAAGCCAGGAAAAAAAGTTTCTAAATATTTTTTGGGACCGGTTGGCATAGATCCTAGTTTTGAAGATATTGACAGAACCAAGAAAAATCTTTCTGGTAAGCTACTACCTTATGAGCCTTTCTATGATAGTTCAGATTAAGACAATTTTGATAATGAAAGTGAGGGGGAATCACATGGTGACAGATCTGCAATTTTAAGAGCAAAAAAGAACAACAAAAAGATCTCATATGATCCAACATGGAAGCATGTTGTGTGGCAACTAAATATGGTATTTCGAAATGTTAAAAGATTTAGAGAAGTTGTTATCACGTATGCAATTGAGAGAGGTTGTCAACTAGAAAAGATCTCTAATGATAAAAGAAGAGTTAGAGTTAAATGTAAATCAAGTGGTTGTCCTTGATTATTGTATGCAATCAAAGACTCTAAATCTCCCAGTTTCAATAGTAGAACTAATAATCCTAGACACAAGTGCTATAGGATCAATACCAATATAATGTGCAACTTTAAGTTTCTGGCAAAGTACTATAAAAGTAGGATTATTTCTCAACCTTTCATAAAAGGGTGGGAAATACAATATCTGATCAGGGATGAACTGGGGTTGTATGTTGGTAAGTTTGTGTATTTGAAAGCCAAAAAAATGATATTGAAGAACGTATTGAGTGATCACATTGTAGAGTTTAGTAGAATATATGATTATAGAGATGTTCTTCTTGAATTAAATCCTGAAAGCACTTGTGTGGTAAAGGTCACAAACTGTGATGATGGAAAAAAGCTCTTCCATTCCTTCTATATTTGCTTTTCAGCTTTGAAAAAAGGATTCATTGAGGGTTGTAGAAAGTGCATTGGGTTAGATGGTTGCTTTTTGAAAGGGATATCTAAGGGTCAACTGCTTGTTGCTATTGCAAAGGATGGAAATAATAAAATATTCCAAATAGCATGGGTTGTAGTTGCAACTGAAACTAAAGGTGCTTGGTCTTGATTTTTGAGGATCTTGAAATCTAATTTGTACATCAATGATGAAGGAGCAGGATTGACACTTATAAGTGACATGCAAAAGGTATGATTTCTTACCGTTTTAACTTAGTTTGCCACACTTAGTTATAGCTATTGTTTTAACTAAGTTTAGGTACTGTTTTAACTTAGTTGTAACACTTGTTATAGCTACTGATTTAGACTTAGAATGGCTACTGTTTTTAACATATTTTTGCTACTGTTTTAACTTAGTTTGTCACACTTAGTTATATCTATTGTTTTAACTCAGTTTAGGTACTGTACACTTGTTATAGCTGTTGATTTAGACTTAGAATGGCTGCTGTTTTTAACATATTTTTTCTACTGTTTTAACTTAGTTTGCCACACTTAGTTATAGCTATTGTTTAACTCAGTTTAGGTACTCTTTTAACTTAGTTGTAAGGCCTGTTATAGCTGCTGATTTAGACTTAGAATAGCTACTGTTTATGACATATTTTTGCTGTTATTTTAACTTAGTTTGACACACTTAGTTATATCTATTATTTTTAACTTAGTTTAGGCTACTCTTTTAACTTAGTTGTAGCATTTGTTATAGCTGCTGATTTAGACTTAGAATAGCTACTGCTTTTAACATATTTTTGTTACTGTTTTAACTTAGTTACTCAGTTTAGGCTACTGTCAGCTTCTTATAGTCTACCATTTTAACTTAGTTTGTAACACTAGTTTGTGTATGATTTAAGCTTGTTATAGCTGCAATATAGTTACCTTTTTGGGATTGTTATAGCTACAGATTTAAACATTGATTTGTAAGCTACTGATTTGAGTTCCTTTAAGAATTTTTATAGCTACTGATTTCAGCACCTTGTTGTATTTGTTTCTAGGGATTATTTTCAGCTATTCAGGAGTTATTTCCAGAATGTGTGCAAGACATATACTAGAAAACTGGTCAAAAAAATGGAAGGGTGTTGAAAGAAGAAATAGATTTTGGGCTTGTGCAAGAACAACATTTGAAGCTGAACTCAAGAAGAACTTAGACAAACTTGCACTATTCGGTGATATCATTTCTAATGACTTGGTAAGCTTTAATCTTGAGAGATAGTCCAAAGAAATGTTCAGGACAATCTTAAAATGTGATAGTGTGGATAACAATATGGCTGAAAGCTTCAATGCTTGGGTGTTGAGTGCTAGGCACAAAACTATCATCAACATGCTTGCAGAGATTAGGAAAAAGGTAATGAGTAGATTCACTAAAGTGGCAATATTTGCAGATACTTAGACTCATGACATATCATCAATGGCAATGATGGTATAAAATTTAAATGTGGAGAAGTCAATAAAAGTGGAAATTAAGTGGAAAATAGTGATGTGGGTATAAAGTGAAAGATGCTCCATATAGACATGTGGTTAACTTAACTTGTACTTGCAGAGTTTGGGCATTGAAAGGGATTCCTTGTGCACATGCTATAACGTCCATGCATCATGATAAATTCAATCTTTTTGACTCAGTTAGCAGGTGGTATAAAAAAAGATACCTACCTGAAAGCTTATAGAAATTTTTTAAGTCAATGACCAATATGAAGATGTGGCCTGAGACATCAAATCCAAAAGTTGAGCCACCTCCTATTAAGACAATGCCAGGAGGGCTTAGTAAAAATAAAAAGAAGGAGCTTAGAGAGATACCAAATTCTGAAAAGCTTGCAAGGAGGGAAAAACCATGACTTTCTCAATTTGTGAGTCCACAATAGAAGAACATGTCCAAACAAACCTCCAGCCACTTCAGAGGTACATTATATATCTATTAGTGTTTAACTATTATTTATATTATGTTAATATCTCTAATAATTTCACAAGTATTTTTTGTAAAGGGAGTTGCTACATCACAAGCATCCACTAGTGCAAAAAGAAAGCAAAAACAAAAAACTAGGTCCTCTCAGCCAACTCAAGCAGAACATCTGTCTCAGGCAACTCAAGTAGAGGATCTGCTCAGTCCTCTTAGCCAAATCAATCAGTGCATCTATCTCTTTCATGTCAACCAACAAGTCAATCTCTGACCTCTCAGTCATCCCAGTCAGCAAGTCGAACTCAGTCCTCTCAACCAACAATGGACAGTGGCTAAAAATAGGGTGCAAAAAAAGCATTCAAGAGGCCAAGATTAGTTGGTCATAGGGTATTTGTGAGCAACGGTGGCTATATTTATGCAGAAGTAAGAACAAGATGCATTAATAAGTTTATTTCCTTAGTTATTCCTCTCTAAAAAATTGTAACATATCTTTTAATATTTCACAGCAAGGAAGACCTACTAGTAAGATAATCAAGAGTGGACCACAACAAAAAATGACAAGTTCATCTTTAGTGACCGGTGACCTTGGTTATGCACAAACTAAAGTTCTCAAATGAAAGGGAAAAAATCCTATCACAGGAAGTCAACTGCAACATAAAAGTGCATTATTGAGATATATGAAAAGCAAGATACAAACTCATCAAGGTGCGACTGGAGGTGTTTAGGAGTGGAAGTGGCTCTAACTGTTTTAAGTTGCTCTTTTGGTTTTGAATCCATTAGAATAGATAGTTTTGGTTGTGTATTTTGATGCTACTGATTTCATAACAATTATTGGCCGATCAAGTATTTATGTATGATGAATGTTTCCCGGCTACTAATGCTAGATGAATTTGTGTATTTTGGGTAAATTCAGATCTTTAGATATTAAAGTTTTTACATTGTTCAGATTGACAGATGCTAGATGTTCTTTACTATTGTAAAGGTTTTACATTGTTCAAATATTTCTCTCTTGTAAACATATTGTGATGTAACCTTGAATTTGTGGTTATTCTATCAAAAATGCAAATGAAAGAAGCTGCAAAGATCACATATATTTAACAAGAAAGTCCCATATATTACACAAAAAGATCTCATTTTCACTGATGGCTTCACTAGATTCACGGATTACACAAAAAGATAGTAGATTTACTAATGGCTTCACTAATCTCATATTACAAGCAAAGATTCAAGCTTACACAAGGTCTTTAGCACTTGAACAACCAAAGAAATACATTAAAAGATATACTAATAAACAACATCATCTTCAATTCATTCTCAAGTTCCATATTATCCTTTTTCAAGCCAAGAATTACTGATTTTGCTTGTGAGGGAAATATATCATTATAGCAATAGAAGAATCCACAAACAACACGACCCTGACCTGAAAAAATTAAATCACACTATTTAATCAAAAACTTCAAGAAAAATTATATTGATTAATGTATAACAATTTGATAAATACCCCATAATTTAGGCATCTATAAAAATGTCTTCCTGGATGGTTGTTTTTTACTGATGTTCTTATTTTTGCAAGTTGTCCACAATTGCAAAAGACAATCATCCTAATTTTGAAGAAATGCAGAGGATGAGATTAAGAAGAAGAAGGGATGAGGAAAAAGAAAAAAAAGATCTGTTTAGGGATTAGGGTTGAGTTTTTACAAAATGAATAATAAATAGAAGAAGGATGAAAAAAAGAGAGGAGGATTTTAGAGGGAGAGAAATCTGGAATCTACAGAAAGGATGAAGAAGAAAGAGTAAGAAAAGAAGAAGGTATTTAAAGGTGAAATTTTTTTAATGAAAAATGCCTACTCAGCAAATTATGGCCGTTGGAATGTTATGTAGGCGTTTTTTAATGTGTGAAACATCACTCACGCGCGCGGAAAAGTTTGAAATAACAATTTTGATCCAGTCAGCACTCAGTTGTGTTTCTAACACCTGATTGTGATAGTTCAGATACCTAACGCAAACTTCGCATAGTTCAGGTACTAAATTCGCAAAAGCGATATAGTTCAAGTGTGTTTTTAGACCTTTATTCAATCAATAAGTCATAATGAAGCTGATCATACTCCAAAAATATTAAGTCATGTCAAACAAAGTATAAGTAATAAATATTAATTACTTAACTAAGCACTAAAAAAATTAAGTTATGTGTTTCTGTGTAAATTAATCTGCAAAATTGAAGAATAGATATCTAATATTATTATCATTCTAATGTTGAAATCAATTTTTTTACTAACATTAATATTGATTTGATTTTGATTTGGGCGTTATTTGAGTTAATAACATGCATCTATGAGCTATAAAACTTGTTGGATCATTCAAAATTCTAAGTACAAACTTAAAATAATATATGTTATAAGACAAACTATAAAAAAGTATAAGAAATATTTATAAATTACATAAAATATTTTTAAAATTATATACATATAATGTCGGGTTGGTTTGATACAGTTTGAAGTTTTTCTAGTTAAAATCAAACAAAACCAATTATGATCGGTTTTGTTCTAACACCAAACTAAATCGAACCAAACCACTAATCAAATTTTATTTTTGATTTGACTCGAATTATCAAATTGACGAGGTTTACTGATTTTCTTTATACACCCCTGTATAATACCATGTACATGTGGAAAAAGAGGCAAAGATAAAACTATATGCCACTGACGAGAAATTTACTGTGACAAAACACTTGCTCAAACTTAAATATCCAGAAAATATTTTGACAACTATATTGATCAAGACTCGAGTGTTCTTTCCTCAGCTTTGATATTATGTGAAAAATAGATAAAGAGGAGATAACTATTGCTTTTTTGGATGATGAAAATCAATAAAAAGGACATCTTTATAGAGGGAGTTAACTGCACATCATTTGTGCAACTCACTCGATTTCTTTGTGGAAAACCCTTTTGGGTTATATTTCAACTTTGCAAGTATGTGCAATTAAGTTAATTGATAACTAGAAAGTCCCGTCTCCCCTCCCTTTCTTATATTAAATGGTTAAATGTTTTCAACTCTTCTGTAATATTCATTCCAGTAAGACATTCAATGAAAACATACAGACCATCAAATATTGGAATATGTTACGCTTGCAAACTACAAAAAGCGTTTAAAGAGAATGGATTGTCATGAATTAAGTGAACACTCAGTAGGATCAAAGCGTTTTAATTTCCTGATCCTGCAAGCGGAGAAGACTACTGTAGACGATTCAGATTTCTCCTTCTCAACTACACATACTCTCGTTACAAAAACCGTATGCCAAACATATACAGCGGCTGGTCTACACTCCTAAAGCAGTCCCTGTTTTGGATGTTTGGAAGTGTTCTCTCTCTCTCTCAAATAAGAAGAAGAAGAAGAAAGAAGAAGAATTCGGACACTAGCATTTCAACTTCAAATTTTGTGTTGTACACGCCTATTGCATTTTTGGATGAAACTCTTTCGGCACTATGTTAGGAACTTCGAGAAGAATATCCATCCATGCCTGATCTTACAGCCTCTACGAGTAGAATGTGATAATTTTTGGCGCCTTGTCGTGCAGCAACTTCAAACTGGAAAACTCCCTCTCTGTGAATCCTCCATGAAATGAGAAAAATGATTTGACGGTTAAAAATATGCAGCAACTGAGTTCAAACTGAAAATGTCAAGAATTAGAATACTTACTTTAAGCAAATAAATATAACACCAGTGGCTTAAATTCTTCAATCAGCATCCCCCAGTCCATCACTACCATCACCTCTCTTGGATATAGGGGTAAGATGTGATTTAGTATTTTTCCTTTGAGAAGCAATTTCAGCATTTTTACGTAAGACTGCTCCAGGAGATGGGTAAGGGCGCTGCTGAAAGAGAGGACCCTGAAATTTGAAGAACCGGTAAGATTTCATTTTAAGTTGCAGGCATAAAAGGAATAAAAGCATATATATAAAGCAAGAAATTGGACATGAGGAAGCCATTAATGTCTGCAACAGAAGGATAAAACCTTATAACCAGTCAAGACTGTCGTCGCACTGCATACAATGGTAATAAAGATAAAATCAAATCAAGATTAGTGCAAATTGGGATGTCAATGGGTCAACTTTACTTTTGAACAGAATTTTCCACATGATTTTGATTTAAGCGAATGGCACACAACCATATCAATACTTCAACAATGAAATGTTATTAATTTATAACTGATAGCATGCTCCCCCACACATCAAAGATGTGTCCTTATCCAACACTTCTTATGGCCACACATGAGGGAAGTTCTCAAGAAATTGCAAAATAGGACAGAAAGAACTGCAAGAACTTCTATTATCTTTTTTCTGAATTCCTTTTTCTTTGCTCAATTAAAAGTGCTGACAAAACACCTAGATAAATTTACAAAGCAAAATATGATCCCTCATCAGAAGTTTTGAAGTCTTAATCATATATAGCACCTGTCTGGCCCAATATGTGTGCGAAATTAGACAGACATGCTCGTGTATGTCAAGCAGCCCAAATGCTTAAAGAAATAGCAAAGATATGGCACATGAATGCTTCAGAGAAGCTCCTAATCCCAGCTAATGTAACAAGAAATGCAGCAAACTAAACTCAACTTGGAATGAAAGGAACCTACCTATTATTTGAAGAGCAAGAAAGCAGTAAAACAAGTTTAGTAAAACATACACTCAAATCACCAAAACACTTGACCCATTTCAACCAGAAGGGAGTGGAGAGTGGAATGCTTGAACAGATTGTTGTATGACGTCTGTTAGAGTAGTGTTTGAAGAAGGTTTTTGATGATGTTAGTGCCGGAGGAAACTTGTGCATACCTCAACTTATCTGTCGGACTACGTGATAATTGATATAACCACAAGCAAAGGTGCAGGGTAGACCCACCGACTAAGTAAAGCCGTCAATATGGGTTAGGTCTGGTGGGCCGACCCAGCTCAAGGGTTGGGCTGTCATTTTTGGAGCCCATTTAAGAAGAAGGTTTTTTACCCAACCCGAGTACCTGTGGGGCTTGAGCAAAGTGGATTGGTCCGGCAGTGGGCTAAATAAAAAATAAATTAAAAAATATAATAGTACTAAAAATAACTAGGGGACTCCAAAATTAAAAAGTCTACTTAAATCATCATTTTAGTAGGTGGAATATTACATCTGTTTTGTATTTTATTGTGATCAAGTGGAACAAAACTAAGTTAATATTTCTATTTAGATAGTCGCATTATTACTCATTAATTATTTAGTTTGCTTATTAATATCTCTATTTGGTTCGATTGCTATTACGTCAAAAGTTATTCAGTTCTATAAAAGCTTTATGTCCAACAAAATTGTTTTCTTATACGGTTGTACCCAAGATATTTGCATAGAATGACAATAATTTCAGATTAAAGTCATACAACCAAATCTTTACTTGAAGCCAAACTTAATAACTATTATTAGGATTATTTTGTTGGTAGATTTGAGATTAATTAGTAAGTAATAACACAATATAATATTATCTTGTAGATATTTATGCTTACATCTTTAAATTATAATTTAAAAAATACACTTTTTTAACAAGTGGTTTGGTGCAGCACGACCCGCAACCCACATAATGATGGGTTTAGCTTGCTGTTTTAAGGCCCATCAAAATGATGAATCAACTCGCCCTAGCCCATCAAATAGCCCACGTAGACTTAGCCCGAATGGGATGGTCCGGACCATATTGACAGCTCTACTACTAAGGTTGGAGAAATGGGCTTACACTAGGTGGTATCACTGTTTGAGCTTAGGATCTTGAGGTTCTTACTCGTATGGCTCAATCCCTTAACCACAACAATGACACTATGACATGATTTGAAATATAAAGAGTTAGTTTGAGTGGGAAATTTGACTTTGACAGAGGATTCAAATTTACTAGTATTAGTGTACGCGTCTTGCGCGTGTTCCTCACATTAATAAAAATAAAATTTTAAAAATTGCATAAATAATATTTAAAAAATATGTTTGTGTAACAATATAAGAACTTATAAAGAAAATTATGAATTTCAAATTGATTAATGATTATGTTTAAGGGTTGAATCTAATCTAGTAGTTCTTTCTTTAGTTTGTTCTAATACTTGTTTCAATGAAGAAAAATGTTGTAGAAATAACATTTGATTGAAAGGTATAATGAGCACTTAAATGCATGCATTACACGTATATTTCATGTTAATTAATACAAAATCTATATCACTACACCTAACAGATTAATATTTAATATAAATATTAATATTACGAAAACACATTGTAATACAAAATTGTATGATAGAATAGAACATATAATATAAGTTATTAGTTTAAATAATTGGCACTTATAAAATTGTATTGTGAGTTAATACTGGCTTGTTTTTGGCTCCAATAAATTGATATTATATCACAAACACATTTATTTATTTGTAAATTGGTCGTCCAAACTAAGTAGCCTCGTAAAAATTAGTGAAAACAGTCATTAATGTTTACATTAGGATAGACTGTCTACATCACACTCTTTGGGGTTCAATCCTTCTTCGGACCTTGTTAACACGGGATACTTTGTGCACCAAACTGCCCCCTTTTTATTGTATTTTCAGAAATCCTAAATATAAGATTGTTTTGCATTATAGGTACAATCTTATCCAACGTGTAATTAGTAAAAGGTAAAATCTTAATTGTTTTTATTATGTTATCTTCTAAAAAAGATCTTAATCGCTTCTAAATTTCTAAATATTAACAAATTTG
>JACEIK010000256.1:206377-238072 GCA_018107945.1 Datura stramonium
TGGTGGTCCCACCATATTCAACTCCGGGGCCCGCCTCTATACAAGCATAATTCTTTTTCTTGGGCCAAACACGTGAAAATTATTTTTAATAAATGGTGGCTGCCATTGATGGATCAAATCATTCTAAAGAAGCAATATGCTTGACACAAGCTTTTCTTTTTGAACTCAAGACATTTGTCATGTGACCATTTCATTTAAAAGTTTAAGTTATTAGAAAAAGAACACATTGAATTACTTAATTATATCTATAACAAAGTAAATACAAATTTTATTGAATGATTCAGAGATCAAAAATGTTATATGGGATTGAATGTTAGGCCTCAGAAGCCCAACACATTCATGAAATGGGTGGCCTAGAAATCTGACTGTTAAAAATGACACCTTCATAGATAATTAGAAATAATCATTGTCAGATAAGGTGCAAATACACTATTAGATGTTTATGTCTGCAAGTGCAATAACCCATCCTTTGACCAGTATTATCTGATTAAGGAAAAGTAAAAACATAAAAGCAATGCAAAATCAGCTAACTTAAGAATATCAAGAGCATGCCGAGGAAATAGCACACCTTGTGTCCCCATATACTCATCGCTTTTCACTGTAACAACTACACTTTGGAAGAAGGTAAATACTTCTTTATTACTCCTATGATTTATTTCCTTAAATGTGTACCAAATTGCAAAAATCTCAAGAAAGCAATGGCACATTCTAATCAATTCAAAATAATAAACTGAAGAAAAAGAACTTTTATTGGACAATATATTTATGGTCTAAAATAAGCCATAAATATTTGGCCATAAATCATCTCATTAAGGGTAAAATGAAAAGTTTAAAGTCAAATTGTTGCTAAATATAGAAAGGTGTCATTCTTTTTGGAACTGACTAAAAAAGAAAGAGTGTCACACAATTGATACGGATGGAGTATTAAATATGGGAGTGCACTTCTTTTTACAAGTATGAAAATGCACTTAGTCTCACTTTTATCGATAAGGTCATTTTACTGATGATAATGACATGAGGTAGGTAGTATTTGTATAGGTTCTCTTGAGGTATACTTAAGCCATGAAGCTAAGAGCAGCAGTTTAGGCACTTCACATCGTTTATGAGGCCCTTTAATGCGAAGAAACCATTACAGTATGTGTCTCATCAGCTATCGGTATTGAAGAAACCGAAACTAAACCATAACTATTGTTGGCGAAGTAATATATTTATGCATAAAATGTGTTATAATTTAATAGATTGGTGAATAGAAATAGAAAATAAAAAATTCTCCATAAGATATACACACACACACACACACACACACACACACACACACACACACACACACATCTTAAATTCATTATTTTCTCCTTTCTTTACTAAAACTGTGCTTTAAATGGGAATTGCACTTAAAGCACTAGCAGAAGCGTTCTTTATGCTTTTTCCCTTACAATGTGGCAAGCATATCTCTTGTCATGGCAAATGGAAACATGGGCACATGACTAATGGATCTATCATGATAAAGTATCCCAGTACATACAATATCGTAATGGAGTAATGGGATTTTTCTGTTTGCAGGCCTTTCTTTTACCCATTAACTTTCTCTGTGGAAGTCAGGATTACATTTTTAAGAGCGTCTAGAAGTTTTGATGTATAAATAAAGGGTGTATCACCATCTCTTGTGATGAAATAAAAACGTTTAGTTTAAAAAATGGACATACTCGCTCCGGTTTAAAATAAGTAGTATTTTAGCCTTTTGATTTTGTTTCAAAATAAGTGGTGTTTTACATAATCAAGAAGACAGTAATGATGTTTTTCCAATTTTAAACATAATCAAGAAAATATTAAGGAGTTATATCTTTCTCAAGATATTTCTTAAGGGGTGTGCCCAAGCTAAAAGCATCACTTACTTTGAAACGGAAGGAGTAATATATAAGTTGAGACAAGTTAGACTTATTGATTAACTTGAAAGGCGGTCAACATACCGTTGCAGTGGTATCTGCTGCCCGTGGTTGCATTCCTTTGAGACCTACAACCCTAAGAGTCAGCAATAAAAGAAACCATCAGTTAACAACTTCAGAACTTCTAAAATCTACAAAATGCACAACCATGTAAGTGGAACACAAGCAGTAGAGGGAAACAGCCTTGGAATACACACCAGCCCCCCCTCGGAGCATCTGAATAAGAGCTTGGATCCATGGGATCCAATTCGTCATCCTCGTCATGTGTGCGTTTCCGTTTGTCTTTTTTGTTACTTTTACTCATTGGTGGTTTGAAACTGGACCTGCAGCCCCAATGATCAGATAATTGACTTAGAAAATGAAAAAGATTATTTTTTTCCCTTTTGCCTCCTTGATCTATAAGCATGAACTTGGTTAAATAGAATTCTTAATAAAGAATTTAGTTTCAGTTGTGCAGTGAACACTTTCCCCTTAAGATAGTCTTAATGGTAGTTAATTATTACTACACCTACCATGATGTAATTGTTCTGACATTTAGTTCTGTCATCATCTATATTATCATCATCATTTACCGGACAAACTGCTTATCTCAAGTGGTAATAAAACAAGTATGAGCATTCATCATGATAAACAAGAGATACAGCTAGTTTGCAGAAACTTCTTCAAGAAAAAATTACTTCCGCTGACATCTAACTGTGTTCACGAATATAAGTTCCAAAATAGTAATAAGGAAAAATGTACAGATGGGAACATTCACTAACTGGCATGATGATGCACCAATACTAAGTGCAAAACTAATACTCGAGGATTCCATATGACAAAAATAAAGCATCATTATCATAGACAAAAAGGACTAATGCAACATCAAGGACCTGAATTCCTAGTGGGATGCACATATATCAGGAAGACTACGTCAGACACTAGTGAGACACCAATTGTGCTGGATCAGGATGTGATGCTTAACTTTAATATCTTCTGATTTAGTTCCTATCAGTCTCTCAAACATCTAAGTTGGAAAAAAATAAGTACACAAAAAGAAGAAAAATAAGAGAGAAATTTGAATTCTGTGACAAAATATTCTTTTTTTTTTTTTTTTTTGGAGAATTTCTGTGACAAAATATTCTTCCAGTTCAATTCCCAGAAAAAGCAACTGACTCTTGTCTTTCCCCTTTAATTATCTTCAGGTACATACCTCCCTCAACACCACCAACCAGCCCCTTCCCAGGAGATGTTGGGAAAGTAAAAGGGATATTGGAGAGGCTTAATAACAGTAAACAGCACCAAGAAGCACATGGGTTTCCTTTAACAAAACCTAAGTGTACCAGCAAAGCTGTTTAAAATTACAGACTTGAACTGTTAACAGGCAGCATACCTCTGTCTCTGAAACTTTTTGTCAGAGTCTTCTGTCGCACCTGCATTGACAGAAGTTTGCTGCTGTCTCTCCACATTTGCTGACAGATACTGGCTTTGAGGAAGCTTGAGAATTCTGCATCCAGAAAAATATCAACGTTCAGACGAATGATGCGTCCCAGATAATTATGATCGTTGAATTTGAGCAAACCACTACTTTAAATGCGTAGCTATTAGTGGATGAAGTGGATAAAATATCTTATGAATAAAATATTACTCCCTTTGTTTCAATTTGATAGTCTTAGTTGCTATTTGGACAGTCAAAGGATTTTTTTTTTTACCATAATTTTTTCAATTACTTTCTGAATATTTTGAATTGTTAATTATTGTGACTTATAGCGCTCTTTAAGTAGTTTCCAAATATGTAAATTTTATTTCAAAAAAATTGAAGATTCTATATCCGAGTTAAAACCGAACATTAATTAGTTTGACCCTCATACTTTGAATCAAGCCAAAGAAATTGAAACAAGGAGTAGGTGTTTATAAAGAATTAAATTTTATTAGTTTCAGTTCAATAACTTTATCTAATAGAAATATATACTCACAAATGTCGTAATATACATTTATAGGTTGTATCCTAACACCCGTATCCTGAAATTTTACGTGATGAACAATTCGACCTCTAGACTCGCACCCGTGTCGGGTACCCACACCTGAGTCTGAGCAACATCATTTCAGGGACACTGTGATCCAAGAGTTCTATAGGCTGTTTTAAAATCTATACTACCACTATTAACAAAGGAGTAATATCACAACATAGTTATTTGTTATGGGTCAACTTTTTGATTCAGAGTTCTTTGTATATCTTAAACAAGACAAAAAGAGGTACTTGAAATTTAAACAAGCAGAGGCTCCAGAATTCTTTTCACTTTATCAACCTTTTTTTTGAAAAGGTAACATTTGTATATATTTATCAATACAACACCTAGATGGTGCTGAAACCATATTTACAAGTGAAAAAAAGAGTAGAAACTGCTTCATAATCCTAACAAAAAACAAGGGTCTCTATCATTGAAGCAGTATCTTCTATGTATCTCTGATTAGCAGAAACAGAAAAGTCAAACAGTTCAGCTTTATCCTCTGAACTAAGCTGCTCCTTTAACTTTACTAGTTTCTCAAACTTGCTCTTTTTCTCCTCAAACAGTCAAACTAAACAAGGGAAGTGAATAGGTTTCATAGATAGCATCAAACAATTGCAGAAATTAGAAAAGAGATTTCAAGGAAACGTTAAGTCAACTCTAAATACAAAAGAGATTAAGCTAAATCAAGGGAGCTGACAAAATCCAAACTATGAACAAAGTTGCTTACAGGGGTCAGATTGGACCAGCTACACAGATTTAATTATCTAGCCTTCAAGAGTGGCTTGGAGTTGAGAATTCATCAAAAACATATGCAATTTTTTATGTCCATACACACCAAAATATACTTGCAGGCACCATAATGCAGATTTTCTTGATGGCTTTACCAACTTTCATATGCATCTTTTATACTGAATGGCACGAACCAACTTAGCCAAAATTGAGAAAGTTTGTTCTGGATGCTATCTATGTGGTGAAGAAGCAGAGACAACAAATCATCTCTTTTTGCATTGCAAGTTGACTTCACAGTTATGGAGGATATTTATCAACCTGAGAAGACTTCAGTGGGTAACACCAAGTGGAATTCGTGAGGTTTTATAATATGCTGCAATGGTGAAAGACACTTATCTAGTCAGAAAGAGAGATGGAGGATTGTCCCCTGTATTTGGTGGACAATACGGCAAGAAAGGAACCAGTGGTACTTTGAAGATAAAGCCAGTAACATACAAAGGCTGAAGATGAAATGTCTAGCTTTCTTTTATTTTTGGTGTAAAAGGATGTACTTTGAAGATCACAATACTATTTTTGATGTTTTAGACTCCTTATGAGAAGATATAAGAGTTGGAGTGCTTTTTATTCACTCCATTTCGTAGTTATGGGGGACTGCCACAATCTTCAGTGGAGTTATTCTTACTACTAATATACATACATGTTACCTTATGAGAAAAAAAAATGAGAAAAATATGTTTTAAAGATCTGTTGCTATTGAATTGCGAAGGACTAAATGATTAATTTTTTGGGGCTCTTCCTACACATATCACACCTGATAAGCTGAATACTTCTTTTGCTAAAGCTGAAAAGAACCTATTAGAAAATACAGTTATTCCTCATTTGTTCTGCAAGGGTTTTCAAAGGCATTTATAATGTGTTGGGCCACTCCACCCATGGATATACTGCCTCGAAAAAATCGCTCAGACTATTTCACATGGTATCATAGCCAAATTTTGGTAAGCCCATTTGCATAACCATCTTCTCTCTACCTACTGCGTTGCTCCATGCTTTTCTTGCAACTCAGCCCATCCAGCCATTAACTTTGCTCCTGTCCTTAGCATATTAAACCGACTCTCTCTTCTCTCTCAGCTCGAGGCCGTCTCTCTTTTCATCAGGTCCACTCTTTAGTGTAAAACAAAATAGACAAAAATAGAAGTCTTTAATCCATGTGTAAACTCTAGAACTGAGTTTCACATATAGAAGGGTGCTGGAAAACAAGCTCGTGTCATTGATTGAGTAATGTCTTGTTCCACTCCATCATTCCCTTAAGGTTTTGATTGGACACTGAAATTATGTCATCAAACTGGAAACACTAAACTCGAAACCTTCTAAGTCAATTGCATGTGGTAGATGTTGGAATGTACATATAGACAGTGCAGTAAATTAACAAGCAAATAAGGGGGCAAGAACATGAAAGCCCTAAAAGTTTTACTAAAAGTTTAACAGCCATTGGACTCTTACTCAGGCAAAATTACTCGTAAGCAGTAGCTATTATACGAAAACAAAGACAAGACAAATAAACACAAAAATGTTTAAACGAGAAATATATGCAACGACAACATACCGAGTGCAATGTTTGCAATAACCCCACGACTGTACAAGGCCCACACCCCATCCACCACATTCAATGCATCTCTGGAATGCGGAAGCTTGGTCAACCCAAGTTACATTAGTTGCATTGCTGGCAACTGCTCTATCATGGTGCTGAATGGCAACCTGCTGTGGTTTAGAAGGATGTTCCCATTGTGATACATTCGTCTGTGAGTTATAGTAATACTTTTGACCTGCAAACACAGTGTGGAAAATAGAAAACATAGGTTCAACATGATATGAAAATATGAGGAACTCATACAACAAAATTTCCACTTGGATTCTTTGATGATTTTTTTTTGACAATGGTAAAAGTATATTTGTATTAACAGGATACTTACACAAGCTGTGCATGTTCCCAGATCACAAAAAGGGATTACATTTTGGAGACAAAAAGCTTTTTAACAGTAAACTAGAAAGTTAAATAGATCCTATGCTATCAAGACCTAGTTGTTTACACCAAAAATAGTAAAGCCCTAAACAATTCAACTTTATCTTCTGGATGGAGTTTTCTTTGTCCTCGAAAGCATCTTTGATTTCTTTCCTTCCATAAAGTACACCAGATACATGCAGGAACAATTTTCCATCTCTCTTGCTGAATTGTAGGCTGCCTTCTCTGTTCCAACTGATTAGGACATCAGTTAGCCCTTGAGGCATCACCCAGCTGATACCCCTCTTGTTGATGAATATTCTCCATAGTTGATCTGCCCAATTACAATGTAAAAAGAGATGATTGATTCTCTCTGCTTGCTCTCCACATAAGAAGCATCTGGAGCAAAGATGAAAGCCCTTCTTTGCTAAGTTGTCCTAAGTGAGAACTTTATTTGTAGCCAGCAACCACACAAAACAAACCACCTTGCGAGGAATTTTAACTTTCCAAATCATTTTCCATGGCCAGCCCACTCTCACTGTGTTTGATGTGTTTAAATCTTTGTATGCTGATTTGACTGTGAATAACCCCTTGCTTTCCTTTTGCCAAACCAGGCAATCTTCACATGTAGATAACCCACTGAAATGCTCAAGCACCTTTAGGAATTCTGCCATTCTGCCAATCTCCCAATCATTGAGGAGTCTTCTAAAACTGAAGTTCCAGGCCTGCTCTGACCACATTTCTTGCAAGGTAACTTGTTGTTGTTGGCATAAGTCATAAATATCTGGGAAAGTTTGCAAAAAAGAAGATTGCCCAATCCACCAGTCTTCCCAAAAGGATATTTTCTTACCATTTCCAGCTTTACATTTTGATCTGTTGTGGATGATAGGCCAAAGGCTTCTGATGGATCTCCACATGCTACGTCCATATGGGCCAGTTACTGTATTTGTGGTCCATTTGTTTTCTTCCCCATATTTTGTTTTAATGACCTCTTTCCATAGAGAAATCTCTCTTGAAGCCATTCTCCAATTCCATTTGCTAAGCAGGCTTGATTCTGGGCTTTTAGATTGCGTATGCCTAACCCTCCATCTTTCTTGTTGTTCAACAGAAAATCCCATTTCACCAAATGGAACTTCTTCTTGTCAGAGTTGCCTTGCCAGAAGAAGTTTCTTCTCATAGCGTCAATTCTCTTGGTAATTTCAGTAGGTATGGGGAATAGTGTCATCATGTAAGTAGGCAAAGCATCAAGGACACTGTTGATTAAAGTCACTCTTCCCCCAAGGGATAAGTATTGTCTTTTCCAGTTTGAAAGTTTCTTTTCACACTTCTCCAATACCCCATTCCAGATTCCCATTGATTTGCTCTTTGCTCCCCAGATAGCTTGTGAAGTGCACCTATTCCCCCCCCAGAATCTGCCATTGCTTGGATTTGTGATACTTCATTGATGGGATATATGAAGTCCAGACCAATTTATGTGCATCCCTCCCTGAGACAGATTCAAATAGAATGAAGATCATCCTTAACATAGTGAGCTGAGTATTGTCTGCATCACATAGGATTATAGTGTCATCAGCATACTGTAGGTGTGAAATTTCTGGTCCAGCGTCAGTGTTGTGATTGACCTTGAAACCCCTGATCCATTCCTTCCTCTTTGCAGTCTTCGGCATATCATTTAGACCTTCTATTGCTACGATGAAAAGAAAAGGAGAGAAGGGGTCTCCCTGTCTCAAGCCTCTATGTGAGTTAAAGAAGCTAGTAGGAGAGCCATTAATAAGAATTGAGAATTTAACTGAACTGATGCAGTGATTGATCCACTTGATCCATCTAGCTTCAAATTCCATTTGCTGTAGGATTTCTAGTAGATAGTTCCAATTGAGGTGGTCAAAAGCCTTCTGGATGTCCAGTTACATAGGAATGCCTGGTTCTTTACTCTTTATTCTAGTATCAATATATTCATTAGCTATGAGAATTGCATCCATAATTTGTCGTCCTTTCACAAAAGCCATTTGCTGTGAACCAATCAACTTGTGGATCACCTTTTTGAGTCTCTTTGCGAGGAGCTTGGAAATGATCTTATATACACTTCCTAAAGGCTGATAGGTCTGAAATCCTTTAGTTCTTTAGCCCCCACCTTCTTAGGAATTAAGGCTACAAAAGTAGAGTTCAAGCTCCTTACGAAAGTTTTCTGGCTATGGAAAAACTGCATTGCATTCACCACATCCTGTCTAACTGTTTCCCAGCAATGGATATAAAAAGCGATAGTGGGCCTGGGGCTTTTTCACCTGCACAGCTTTTAACAGTCTTCCATATCTCCTCTGCTTCAAAGTTGGCTGTCAGTATTTGGTTGTCTTCTCCATAGATCTTTGGACAGTCCCTAAGATTTCCAGTTGGTCTCCATTCTTCTGTCTCAGAGTATAATGTCTCATAGAAAGAAACAATTTCTTGCTTTATTTCCTCCATATCATCTATTATTCTCCCTTCTATGCACAACTGATCAATAGTGTTATATCTTCTATGAGCAGTGGCAGTTTTGTGGAAGAACTTTGTGTTTCTATCCCCCTCTTTTAACCATAAAGCTCTGGATCTTTGTCTCCATGCTATTTCCTCTTGCTTTGCTATCTCCTCCATCTTTGTATGCAACAGTGTTTTGTCACAATTTCCTCTTCATTCAATGCTCTATGATCCAGAGTTACATCAAAGTCTGCAAGTTGGTTGAGAATGCTCTGTTTCTTCAGAACTAGGTTACCTTGAATGGTTTTGCTCCACTCCTTAAGCTTGTCTTTCAAGGCTTTCAACTTGTTGGCGAGAATGAAATCAGGGTTGCCTACAGATTCAAAGGAGTCCCACCAAATTTTGATTCTGTCCCCAAAACCCTCTGTTTGTAGCCACCAATTCTCAAATTTGAAGTAAGATTTAACTGGCTCCCAATTGCCGCATTGTAGTAACAAGGGAGAATGGTCAGAGGTCACTCTCTGTAGTAAGGATTGACTTATGTGTCTGAAGTTGGAGTCCCAGTCTTCAAAGATCATGAATCTGTCGATTCTAGAAGCAATGTTATGTTTGTCTCCTTTCCTCCAAGTGTATTTGCCCCCTAAAAGTGGCAGATCCACTAGTTCCATGGAAACTCAGAGAAGTCCATCATGGATCAGTTCACCCTACTGCAATTCTCTTCTCTGAAGGGATTCTGACTGTGTTGAAGTCTCCACATATAATCCATGATCCTAGGAATAAGCCTCTGGCAGCCCCTACTTCTTCCCAGACTGCCTCCCTCTCCATTCTATCATTTGGTGCATAGACACTAGTAAGGTGCCATGATAGAGTCTGATTTATTCCAGTGAAGTTGCAGGAGATAGAGCATGCTCCAATAGACACTGGGGATTGTTATTATCCAGAGGTCTTTGCCTCTCGTCTTCTCCGATGAAGCATCCGCTGGCCACCGTCACCGGATTCTCGCACCAGATGGGGATTTTGGACAAAAACCCGTTGCTTTCCACCTCAATGATCCTCGGGATACTTTCTCCGTACACCTTTCACTTTTAACCTAGCCCAATGAAGATGATTTTGTAGTGACGTCTCCTCTTCCGTTTCACTCCAGCCGCCGCATTGGTCACCTATTCTTTTGAAGACTTTTTGTGACCATAGACTTAGCGGGAGCCCCATAATTCTTATCCACACTCAATCCCTCTTCAAGTTTTCCAGCCAGCATCCAATGGTAGGGCTCCACCAGTTGAGAATTAACTTCAACTTTTTCCAGCACCATTCTCCTGTTAAAACGTGCTCTGCAGCCTTCCTGGAGGATAACTCAAATAGAAACTGAGCATCATTCATTGCGTAAACGTTTATCCCGATATGATTTTTCCATGTGTTGCAGGCCCATCTCCTTACGTCATTCAAACTTGGGGTTTCTTGAGTTATTCCCTGAAATTTCCCAACAATGCATCTCCCTAAAAGATCATTATCTGAGATGCTTGTGCCTCCTGGGACCTTGATAGTCGAATTGTTACAGGATACAGCAGATCTTTCTGTTCCTGTTGTCTCCCATCTGTTCTTTCTGATAACTTCTTTGTACGATGATTTTAGGTGAGGGAAGTTAATGCCCAGCACAGTCTTCTTCTTTTCTTTATCAGAGACTTTAATGAAGTTTGAGATCTTTTGGGCAATGAGACCCCAGCCTTCCTTAAAAGCAGCTTCTGGAGTAATAATGACAGATTTGTTCTCCCCTTGAATTGCTATGAAACTAATGTATCTGCCATGTTTGCTGTGCTTAAGGGTACAAAAGAACTCTGCAAAATGATCTTTTTTGTGCCATCTCTGGACTGTCAATGCCTGTTCCTTGGACGCCATATTAAAGACTGAAACAACCCATTTCATAATATTGACACTGATCGTAACCTGTCTTCTTAAGAATATGCTGCGTTCGACCCACTCAAACAAGGTGTCAGCCCCTGATCTGGTGCTCAAAATCTCATAAGATTTGAAACCTGCGTTAAAGAAAATCCTATCCTTTTCCATGACTAAACAACCAGGTGATTTTCGGAAGAAGGAAAGATGGGGGAATCATGTCAAATTTTTGTTGCTTTCTTCTTTGATGATTAGATACCAATAACAATCAAAATTGTGACCAGCTGAGTCTAATAACTTAAATAAGATTCTCTTTGTTCAAATGTCTATCAGTAAAGGAACACAAAATGTACTACTAGTTACACCCCTCACCAGTTCAAAAGGAGAATGAAAAAGAGGCATGTCAAACAACGAATCTGAGTGATTGAAGATTCAAGTGCTGAATGAATATTCAAACATCTATTCATGTGAGAACTTCTTGTACGAGCAGAGTGGAAATGCTCATACCTTTCGGACTCCTTTTGATCATTTTGATAGAGGGGGATGAAGAAAGTGGATAAAACAGACTGATGCTCAAAGATCCCCATGGTCGTAAATTCATGCCTAGTTGGGCAATGACACAATGGAGATGCACCATTATGATAAAGGAGAAATGTTACAAGACCTCTGGCTTTTAGAGGTTTGGAAAATCAGCACATTCGTTCCAAGCGTTACTGCACCTTCCTCTATTTTAAATTCTAAAAACAGCTTTCACCTTAATGTATCAGGATATAATTACAGCAATGAGAAAAAATTAATTTAAAAAAGAAAAGAAGAATATCAAGATAATGGACAGTAGGTCACCAAAGGTCGAACCAACTTGTCAAATTGTGTTTTTCATCTGTGTCTCGTGCTTTGAGCAACATTGTACTTCACATCCAAGTGTTTAAGGTTTATCACAACTTTAAGTCCCTAGATTTACATGTTGAAGCACTTCAGGATCTTTTGGTTTTTACTTATCAAAGAAAAGAAAAGGGAAAAAGAAGACTAAACCTTTAAAAAATACCATATCGAAATGGTATGAGATGTATACAGATGTAAAAAGTTGTCTCTGTCTCCAACTGAAAGGAATCTGTTTCTATCACGGACAATAGACTGCTTCTAAAGAGATCTATTTTTACACTGATATAGAAGATACAAGTACTAATAGTTTACTTAATGAGCAATCCATATGAAATCTTATTACTCTTAACGACCTCTTGTAGCACGAGTAGACAACAAAGGATCATTGAAGCTGAAGTCGAGCAGCATAAAAAGAAAATAAAGGTTTATATGTTGTGTTGCTCGGACTCTTAAAAAATACCGCCTGTTGTGTGTTGTATCCTCCAAAAGCATTCAACGATCCACTTAGAGGATCTGATATAGGTGTGGCAGCATTTTTGGAGGGTCCGAACAACATAGCTTATCTGTACATATGTAAAAGGGTCGCAATTGGTCTAAAATCATCCAGCCATATCTCCAAGTCCTTCCATTCACTTCATGTCAAATAGCTAGGGACTCACAAATATCATTCTCTGTGCCAATATGACACTTTTGTTGAGTTACTAATAGTTTCATTTACCGTAACCTAAAAATAAATGACCACTTGGATCTTGGCTTGGGTCTGGTCGACCGGCAGAAGTTGATGATTGTTGCTCCTGGTTGGGCCCAGAACTATTATTGTATAGTTCTTCATTTGAGTCGCAGACTTTCCAGCAATCAGTGCCTCATTTTATAGTGGCAATAAATGATTATCATCTCTCTTTCTTCAGATCCTTTGATAGTATCAACTTTTTCACAACCATTGTGCACTTAGAGTCTTCCCAATGTAAAAGCAATGGCAGTTCAAGAAAATGACCCTAGCATTTATATGTAAGCCTCAATCACCCTTTGTCTTTCTTTATTATAACTTCATTTGTTTCTATTTGTTTGTCTTATTTGACCGAACATGAAGTTTAAGAAAGTAAAGAAGATTTTTGAAATCTTGCGGTCTTAAACTAAAGATATGTATAATATACCAAAATGCCCTTTAATCTTGTGGTCTTAAACATGCCATGTGGGATTTTGAAATTAAAGAGTTGTCAAATTTTAGAAAGACGAATTCTTTTTTAAACAAAAAAGAAAGTAAAACAAACAAATTTAAAAAAAGGGAGTATTTCTTTTCTTTTTACATTTGAAAGGTCCTATTGATCAACGACGAAACATGACTGTATTCTCCCCTTTTTTACTTTTTTGAGATACGGTAAAGTAGTCACCTGTTTTACTTTTTATCTTCTTGAAAAGGGCATTTTTGTTACGATATGTAACTAAAGAATGAAACGAGCCTGAAAAAAGCAAGTATCCAGAAAAGGGGGAAGTCGAAATCTTTTGAGAAATAGCAACATCAAGATTCACATTGAAAAAGATCAACTATAAAGAAGAAAATAAATGAATGTAAGAAAAAAAACCTATTTTAACTCAAATTTAGAAGAAAATAAATGAATGTAAGAAAAAAAACCTATTTTAACTCAAATTTAGAAGAGAAAATTACACTCTATGACAGTTAGGGTAAAATCATTACCCATTTTAGCCCATATTTCAGTTATTACCTCTTTAACCAAGTCTTTTTTATTAGTTTTTTTTTCTTCTTCGTTCTTCTTTATTCTTTCTTTTTTGTTGTTGTTCCTTTCTTTTTTTTCCTTCTGCTTCTTCATTCTTTTTTTTTTTCTATTACTTCTTTCTATTGCTTCTTTTTTGCTTTCTTTCTTCTTCTTCTGTCTTTTTTCTTCACTCCTTTTTTTTCCCTATCGCTTCTTTTTTTCCTTCTTCTTTCGTGATTTTTATTCAGATCTGTAGATATTAAGTGTAAATTTGATATTTTTTATTTATCAATTTAAACATTAATTATTAAATGAATTAAATTGAAAAATTTAAAACTCCATGGTTGGAATTTTTAAAAGCTTGAAAACTCGTAAATGAGTTTTGAATTTGTTGAAAATTTTACCAAATTGATAATTGTGATTCATTGGTAGTGTCATTTCGAAGTTGTGGGTAAAATTTGAAGTCATTTGAAAAAGATTTAACTCACTTCGAATGAAATTTCTTAGTTAAAGTTCGTAGGAGCTAAACACCATTTTTTGTATAAGTTGTGTAATTTTGTATAACTGTGTAAAAATGTCTACAAACACCTCTTATACACTATTATACACTATTATACACTTTTATACAAGGTTTATGCATTTAGTGTATAATGTTGTATAAGCACTGTTGTGAAAAAAAAAAGGGGGGCTATGCAGGTGTAATATAAAAATATGAGCTATTTAACTGTATATTTATATTAGACTATATATTTTTGTAAAAATCCCATAAATGAATGTAAGGAAAAAACCTATTCTAACTCAAATTTATTACTATGAGTTAAAAGTTCTGAGTGTTCTAATCTAATCTTTCTCCATCCACAAATAACATGAAGCAAGTAAACAGCTAACAAAGTTATGATACATTGCATACCAGTTGATTCATCAAGAACCTCATGCCAATATTCAGGTAGTCCCGAGCACTCCCCAGAAACTAGTGCAGGAGTCTCAATAGGTCTTTCCCACTGACTTTTCCCTGAACTTCCATTATAATAATATAACACACCACTTGTAGGGTCCCTGGCTTCAATCTGCATTCTCAAATTACAGCAAATTGCTAACATTATAAACAACAGTGTATTTAAAAGAGAAAAGCGCATAAAGCAACAAGATCTATGGTAATTGATGTGAAAAGTGAGAAGTAAAGTGTGTGCTTCTTTGAAGTGAAGTGCACAATTTATGGAAAATCAAAACATACCAAACACATGAGTTGAGTACTACAATAAATCAAATTGCAGTTGTATCTTATTTCAGCATCTTACATACAAAATACTATCGGAAATGAGCCCGTCCCATTTCTCTCTCCTCAAGTATGTTCCGGCGACATCTACCACCACTGATTCTCACTGATCTGAACTATTTTTGTCATGGAAAAAGGACCTTTTTCATTTCAGGTGGTAAGTCTCTTGGGCTCACTGATTTCGGCGAAGGATGGTTTATTTTAATCGAAAGGAGCAAAAGATTCTCGAGCAACATTAAAATAGATGAGGAAAGTTTGCGACGGGTATGTGATGCTCTCAAACAGGCATCGAAAAGGGCAGGGAATTATGAAAGGCGGTGGGGTTGGAAACCACATACATACAGCTACAAAAAAAAATTTAAACTATAACTGTTATGGCAGGTTTATTCGCATTGAAGCTTCATGGGAAAAAAGAAAATTTGCTGTGATCATTCCTGAGGCAGATTTGATATATCTGATAAAATCCTTTTCTAGGGAAGAACTTCATTAACAGATTCAAACATGTTAATCTTCACCAAACAAAATCATATGTCGATATGGCAAAGACCAGTCAGTGTCCGGAGTTGACAAATCTTCCAGACAAGGCGACATCAGTAAATCAGGATCCGGTCGATGAGAATCTTCATCTCCTCTCATGTTGTTTGGTTGGAACCTTCAATTATCCCTTCAATTTCAGCCCGAACCCAGAGGTGATTCAGAACTGGTTCCTCAATAGATGGAAGATTTGTGCTGACATGGAAGTGACTCTGATGTCCCACAACCAGTTTCTGTTCAAGTTTCCCTCTAGAGAAGAAGCTGTGAAGGTTCATGCCGGAGAATGGTTCTGGAATGGACGACGTCTCTCTTTGGAGTGGTGCTCGCTTGGGACTGTCACCGAAATAGCCTCCAAGATAACCGAGCAAAAATGGATCAAAGCTTTTGAAATCCCTATTCATGCTTGGAAACTTGATACATTCGAAATGATTGGTGATCTTTTCGGAGGTTTTATAGATCTTGACGAAGACACCAAGCATCGGAGTCATTATTTATGGGCAAGAATTTATATTAGCAACAGTAACGCAAAATACACAGCAAGCATCGATTTGGTGGTAGAGCACTGGAGATACGAAATTTCAATTATGAAGGAAGTTGTTCCGATGCCAAAACCAGTCTGACCTGCCGGAAAAGATGGATTAGCATACTCCTCCTTGAATTCAACGACAATTCTGGGGAATGACGCAGGGTGCCAGGTCAAATCAGGGCACATGGGGCTACAGCGGGATGAAAGGCACTTTATTCAAAAATTGCAGGCTCTTATCCCAGTCTTTTAAATCATAGGCCCAAGTTAGACAACCCCACAATTAGCCCCAATAAAGGCAGCAGTTCAGGTGTAAACAAAGAAGAAGCGGAATTGGGCCAGAATGGATCTCTTTATTCCAAAGCCCAACAGAAAAAAGGCCCCCAGGAAGTCAAAGGAAAATATTATCCAGGAGTGGCGTGCCAAGAGAACTCTGCCAGACTCTCATTCTCTTCCCAACAACATCGAGGCTCCTACTTCCGTCGACTCCTAGCAGACCCAAATAAACCCCATAATCAGGGAATCAATTCTACAGCCATTAGCTAATGCTCCTTTCTCAGATGCCGATGATGATGCAGATGACAAAGACCACACTTTCATCAACAATCTCAAGGGTCTTTCACAAATATTGAACTGGTCAGAAATTGCATCCACGACCCTTGTATGATCAGACACTGACTTTTACAAGGCATCTCTTCCTCTGGAGTGACATGATGATCAGCTTCTGGAGCTGCAAGGATTTCAACAAGAAATTCAGCAACCCACCACAATTGAGACTTCTAAGTGGACATAGTTATGGGGGAAGGCATGCAAAGCTTTTGGGATCAACATTGCAGCATTCGAACATGAGATCCTAGACATAATTCTAAGAATGGACCAGAGACAACAAGTTCACTTGCAAAAAAAGGATTCTCCTTCTTCGTTCAATAGAAAAAGGGGCGGGAAAGAAGAAAGGGGAAACAGAAGTTCAAAATCTGATTTGTGGTATCAACTATGATGGGAAAAATAACAGGGACAGGGGCAGGTATTGCAAAAATTTATCCAGATGAAGATCAAAATTCTCAGTTGGAATATTCAAGGCCTGAACGATAAGAATAAAAGGTGCACTCTAGCATTACTAGTCAGGAAGTGGAAAGCTGATATCATGTGCTTACAGGAAACAAAAATGAACAACATACCAGCAAGTATGATGTATCAAATATGGGGGAATAGGTGGGCCGATTGGGCAGAACAAAAGGCAAGTGGCAGTAGGGAGGGTATTATCATTATATGGGACAAAGATTGTGGAAATGTATTAGACTCTCACCAAGGTCGCTTCTCAACTACATACATCCTTGAGAGTCTGCAGGAGGATTTTAGGTGGGGTTTTGCAAGAGTTTATGGTCCGCACAACTCAGAGAGGGAGGAATTTTGGCATGAGTTTGGGGCAGTACGGGGAATTTGGAGTGATCAATGGGTTATTGGAGGTGATTTTAAAGTGTGCCGATTTGAGAATGAGAGATATAACTGTACTAGTAGATCCAAAGCTATAAGGGACTTCTCTGATACAATTACGGATCTACAGCTTATTGATCTCCCATTACAACAGGCACAATACACCTGGTTTAGGGGAGAAAACAACTTGCAGGCCTCAAGAATCGACAGGTATCTTATCTCGACAGAATGGAGTGAGAGCTTCAAATCATTAGACAAGTGACTACGCCAAGGCCTATCTCTGATCACAAACCTCTATTGCTGGAAAATGGGGAATGGGACTCAACTACATCATACTTTAAGTTTGAGAATATGTGGCTTCAACAAGAGGGGTTCATAGATTTGGTAGAGTGGTGGCAGAGCTACATGATTAGTGGTAGTCCTGATTTTATACTCATTCAGAAACTGAGAAACCTAAAGAAAGACATGACCATTTGGAACACGGAAGTCTTTGGCAAGCTAGAGACGCGAACAAACAGGGTGCTAGCTGAACTTTCTACTCTAGAGCAGTCCACTGAAAACAGGAGTCCAACTATGCTTAAAAAACATATTTTTCTAAATCTGAAAATGGAAGAAAATGGAAGTACAGGAGATAGCTAGAAATGAAGAAACCTATTGGAGACAAAAATCAAGATGCCTATGGTTAAAGGGGACAGAAGTACAAAATATTTTCAATACAGTAGCCAATTCACATAGAAGATACAATGCCATTGACAAGCTCAAAATCGATAATGAAATCACAGATGATAAAGTGTTGTTCAATGAGGAGATTCTAAACTACTATCAGAATCTTTACACAGAAGGTGAAGAATGGAGACCCACCTCCAGTTTCAAGGGTGTAGCCTGTCTAACAGAGGTAGACAAAGAGATGTTGGAAAGAACTTTTGAGAAAGATGAAGTTCATGCTACCATTCAAGCCTGTGCCCCTTATAAAGCACCTAGACTAGATGGTTTTACCATGGCTTTCTTCCAAAAGTCTAGGGAGTTCACTAAGCCAGAGATCAAGGGTGCACTCAATTATTTTCATCAGCACTCTTACATGGTGAAGTCTTGCAATGCTTCTTTCATAGCATTGATTCCTAAGAAGAAAGGTGCTATTGAGCTCAGCGACTACAGGCCAATTAGCCTTATTGGCAGTGGTTATAAGATGGTGGCAAAACTGTTAGCAGACAGATTAAAGTTGGTGATTGGCAAGCTAGTTTCTGGCCATCAGAATGCCTTCATAGGAAAATTATTGATGCAGCACTCATACCTAATGAGGTTTTGGATTGGAGGATTAAATCTAGAGAACCGGGAGTTATGTGCAAGCTGGATATAGAGAAGGCCTTTGATCAATTGAATTGGTCTTATCTTCTTTCCATCCTGAGAAAGATGGGTTTTGGTGATAAATGGATAAAATGGATCAGGTTCAGCATATCAACTGTTAAGTATCCGGGCTTAATCAACAAGGCCCTATGGGTTTCTTCTCCCCTCAAAAAGGGATCAGACAGGGTGATCCACTATCTGCTTTTTTGTTCATTTTGGCCATGGAAGGCTTAAGTATTATGCTCGAGAAGGCTAGGCACATGCAATGGATTCAGCTTTTTAGAGTAAGCACTAATATTGGGAACACAGTTACTGTCTCTCATTTATTATATATGCGGATGACACTTTGATCTTTTGTGAAGCAGAAAGGTCACAACTCCTTTAACTGAACCTCACACTTTACTCTATGAAGCTCTATCAGACCTACACATCAACAAGCTTAAAAGTATTATCTACCCAGTTAACAATGTGCACAATATTGAGATGTTGACAGGAATCATGGGATGCGGCATTGGGACATTACCTACAGCTTAATTGGGTCTTCCTTTAGGAGCCAAATTCAAAAACTGAGATATCTGGAATGGTGTTGTAGGAAAATTTGAGAAGAGATTGGCTACTTGGCAAACACAACATCTATCTATGGGGGGAAAACTAACTCTTATAAGTAGCGTGCTTGATAGCATTCTACCTATTTCATGTCTTTGTTCCCTATTCCTACCGAGGTGTTGAAGCAACTTGATAAAATCAAACGGGACTTCCTCTAGAAGGAAATAGTAGCTCTTATAAAATTTCATCTGATAAAATGGGACACAGTTAAACAATCAAAATGAAATAGAGGCCTGGGAATAAGAGATTTGGCCATTCACAACAAATGTCTTCTTATGAAGTGGCTTTGGAGGTATGGTTCGGGTGAACCAAGCCTTTGGGAAGAGGTTATCAATGCAAAATATGGGAAAAGGATTAAATGGAGCATTAAAGTTGTCAATGCTCCATATGGAGTGGGTCCTTGGAAGTTTATTAGCATACTGGGTACTGAATTCTTTCAGCAGGTTCATTTCAAACCTGGTAATGGAGGGCACATCAATTTTTGGAAGGATGAATGGCTTAACACAACACTCATGGATGTGTACCCTAGCATCTTCAACATTGCCCAAGACAGAGACTCCACAATTGCTCAGAATAGGAGTAACAACTGGGATGTGCACTTAAGAAGGTATGTCCAAGACTGGAAAAATGGGTAGTTTAACTGATTTGTTAGCAAAAGTGGAGAGCTGCAGCATAAATGAAGAGCTTCAAGATACCATGTGTTGGGGCAAGAAGGGTATATTCACAATCAAGGACTGTTACAAGCAGATCTGCAAGCAAGATCAGCTGATCAGGTGTTGTATTCTTGGCCATGGAAATTGATTTGGAGGACCAAACTACCTATTAAGGTCATATGCTTCAACTGAAGTGTCTTATATAAAGATTGTCCAACTCTAGACAACCTTAATAGGAAAGGGCTTTAGTTGGTTAACACGTGTTACCTATGTAACAAGGATCTGGAATCTGTTAATCACTTATTTTTGCACTGTCCAGCAGCTACTGATGTTTGGAACATATTTTGCACCCTTTTTGGCCTGAGTTGGGTAATGCCAATGAACATGAGACAGGCACATTTGAGTTGGAGTTCATGGAAAGTAGATAAGGTTGTTAAGGAAATCTGGTTGATGATTCCTGCTATCTTTTGGTGTTTGGGGTCAGAAAGGAACAAGAGATGTTTTGATGGCATCTTAACTCCAACTCAATCTCTTAAAGCTAAATGCTTATTTAACCTTTTTTGTTGAACAAAGTTGACCCCAGTTCCTAGTGTTGGTTATTTTCTAGACTTTGTTAGAACTCTAGCTTTACATTAGCACTTGAATAGGGGCTGAGCTAACTACGCTTTTTGTCATTATGTTACTTGTAACTTTGCATCTCCTTGATGCTTTTTAATGAAGCATATGACTTCATCAAAAAAAAAAGTTATGACGAATCAACTGTGTCTTGTATGGATCATTTTGGGTTCATTGTTTGAAGCTCATACTTCTCCAAAGTGTATAGCTTCATCCTGAAGCTATAACTCCTTACTTTGCGTAGCTTCAAGTGATGGCTTCCAATAATCTTGATAAATATCAAGTTGACTTGCTCCAAAGATTTCGTAAATTGCTTACAATCACATGTGATTCAATTTGGAGTTGAAATGATACAACAAAGAGACTCCGTATCATTTATTGATACTACTAAGACAAGTAAACTGCTTTAAGGACATACTTCTTGGTTCACTACTACCTCTGGCTTTCTTATTCATTTTGTGCCATTAACTCATTTAATAAGTCGGGAGGATCATTGGATTGGCCTTAACTGTTTAAAGTCAACATTCCAAGATCTATTTTCAATAAGTCTCCAAAAACATGCAAAGGTAAACCAAATTGGAGTCAGCTTGGTTGGGATTTGAATTTTTGGAGAGCTCTTAATGATTGGGAAAAGAAGAATTTTTACCTCAATGCTTCAGCCATTGGGTTCTTTTAGTGGAACCTCTGAGAACTCAGACAGACTTAGATGGAGGTTGAACAGCAAAGGCACCTTTTCAGTAAAGTGAAGAGAATTGGTAAAACTACAACTACGTGAAATAGATGAAGGAACTATCAGGTAAATCAAGTTAAAAAACATTTTATAATTTTTTATTCAATGGATAAAAAAAATTTTGAAATGGTTTTACAATTTTTTATTCAACGTAAATATACAGCATAAATTTCTTTCTAGCCATATGTCTGCCCACACTTCAACTCTCTTTCCATTACCAACTTTCAACTTAACATTGTCAAAATATTCATCCTAAAGGGTTTGCTTCCAACAAAAAGACCCCATATACTCCTCTTGCACGGTTAGTGCACCACTCTCTGGTCTTTCCATATTTAGTAGTACTAAGACTTTACCATAGTTCATTTTTGCCATCGTTAAATCTCCAATGCCATTTTAACAATTTTTTTCTGCAAGTCTCAAGTTTTTGACTCCCAAACAACCAGATTTCTTGTCTTTAGTAATTGGACCCCACTTAATCAAATGGATTATCTTTTTCTCTTGACATCCTTCTACAAAAAGTTGCTTCTCAAGCTGTCCAATTTCCTCCCCAAACGTGAAGGCATAGGAAATAAGTACATTATGTGGCGAGTGGGGATCCATCCAACGTTTTCTTAGAATGATTTCATCTAGCATATTATTATTAGCGTTAATCTTCCTCCAAAAGATGTATACTATTTCGTCCAAGGGGCCAATTTTCCACATTTATCTATCACCCTTGCCATATATTAAGTTCTTAACATACCTTAATTTAGCGCCCAAAGGCATACTCAGATATGTAATAGGAGAACATTCACAGCACAAGATGCCTGCCATCCTATGAATATCATAATCAGCTGCTATTAGTCCAGTTAATATGCAACCTAGATATGGCTTCAAATGCAAGAGGGAGCACTAGTTGTTCTTCTTCAACATTGCATAGTCGAAGAGTGTCATCGGCATATAGGATGTGTGACACTTCAATCTTGCAACCATTTCAGCTGTGAACACTGAAGCCCATTATCCAATTGATTCTATTACTTCCTTCATCAGCACTAAAGTAAACAGCTCCATAGCAAGAATAAAGAGGTACGGCAAGAGTGGATCACCTTGTCTCAAACCTCTGTGTAGAGAAGAAACTTTCAAGTGTACTACTGGTACAAATGGATATTTTGACTACTGTAAATGCAATATTTGACCCATTGCATCCATGTCTCACCAAACCCCATACCATCGATCAGCTCGAGTAGAACCTTTCCATTCACACTGTCAAAATATCTTTCCAAGACTAATTTGCACATAGCACCAGATAGTTTCTCCTTTTTGTAATGATCAAGGAATTTGTTAACAACCAGCACTGCATCAGCCAACGGTTTGCCTATTATAAAAGCATTTTGTTCACCGGCCATCAGTTTGCCAACAACCAACTTCAACTTCTCAATAAGAATCTTTGAAAAAAATTTCTAAATGCTCCCCATTAAGTTATAGCTCCAAAATCCTTAATCTCCATAGCTCCTTTCTGCTTTGGAGTAAGTATGATGAAAGTAGCATTGAAACTATTTTCCAGTTTTCATTCATTATAAAACTGCTCTAGTGTTATAAAATCATCTCTAAAAATATGCCAGAATCTAAGGAAGAATGCATATCAAAAACGCCGTGACGTGGTGCTTTGTCTCCAGCAAGTAATTTCACTATTGTATTCAATCCATCCATGGAAAATGGTCCTTGTAGAAATTCCTTTTTTCCATCAGAAAGAGAGACAATGGTACTATCCTTCCATTCAGGTATCCATTTCTTTTTTTTCAGCAAAGAGATTTGTATATCAACTGATAATATGCCTTTTTATTTCTTCAAACTTCTCCCCAAGTTCAGCATAGAGAACTGAAGCGAGGGAGTTGAAAGGACTAAGATACTCCAGGTTAAAAAAATAGGGGAGAAGAAATTTAAACTGGTTCAAAAGGGGTAAACTGACATCATGGTCGAGTCACTAGATACTTCCTGGTAGACATAACGATCGCAAAGTTAATTTTCCTGCATAGAGAAAAGCTCAAAAAGTGGCAAATTCACTCCGAAGGGTTCAGAATCCCTCCTAAAAGCGAATATGACAAAAATTTGAGTGTTTTGATAAAGGGGAAGGATCAAGAGGAGCTAACTACAAGCTATAGGAAGTACAGAGTAGCCCCACAAGGTCTTAAGAACAATTTTTATTGAAAAATGAAAAACTTAAGGAGGTTTTTAGATTTGACCATGAACACAAAAAGTCTGGTGAGATAGATGGCCAGAATAGTGTTTTCACTAACTTCGAAACTGAAGAAAGAAGGTGGAGGTTGGTTGGAATACCCTGCAAGGCTTGGGGAACCACTTTTACTGAAACAACATGATTAAGGAGAGTGTTAAATATGGTCAAGCACACAGGACTACTGCGGCAAGCTCAATGACACCGGAATTGAAGCCATTCAAGCCTGTGATGGTGTTAGTGGTCTGAATGACCAAAAACCTTATGGAGACACCCAAAAAAATTACTGACAGCTGAAGAGCCTAATTTGGCCCGGATAATTTGCTGTCAAAGGAAGAAAATGCCTTTCCTTTAGCAATAATCGAAGGAGAAAGAAGACTATCCTAATGGGTAAAGGAGACGTATTTATGCTTTGGAATCTTTTATGTGTCCTTTGAAAGGAAGGAATATAGAATATTGCAATTACTGAATGACATTGACAGAGATGCCAATGAGGCTAGTAAGGTTGAGAAAGTGATAGAATGATGGGGAGGAGTAGGAGAGCGGCGGAAGACCAAGAAGGAAAAAGTACAATTTGGTGCACGAAAGACTTAGAAGTAGAAAGAGAGGGGGGAGTTGATGGAGGTGGGAGAGTTGGGGAAAGTTAAAAAATTCTCCATGGGTGTTAAGATCCTATCTTGGAACGTGAGGAATTGAATGAGACCCCAGTAAAATCGTCAAGGTGGGAGTAAGAATGGGGGGAGAATTAGTGGTCTTCAAGAAACAAAAATGGAGGTCATAACAGAGGCAACTGTGAAAAGTGTGTCGGAAGGGAGTATCAATAAGTAAATAAATAAATAAAAAGAGAAATTAGACTGAAGCTTTAACAGAATCATAAGTTAATATTCCATAATTACATTCGGCTATAGCTATCTGACACAAAAAAGTAATAAATCAAGAACTTCTAAAGAAAAGCTTAAATAAGTATATGAAGCCATAACTCACCCATCCCACGGGCAAATTGGCATCTGATGTCTTTGATAATTGTGCCTTTGAGCTCTGAAATGTGCAGATTTATTTTAGAGAGAATTGTTAGAAGATTTTCATTTTCAAGAGACTAAATGTATGAGAAGGATAATTGGATAATGAGAAATGAGTTCTTGAAACAGAGGTTACTAAGCATTGACAACAAAATCTCATAAGAACCAACAATATAAATAAAATTTTAAAAAAAAAAAGAATCGGCTTATCGCAAAAGTCAGAAAACAAAAGAAGTCTAATACAAGATTCTAGTAGACCAGGACCATCTGAAATATGTGAAAATTTGAATAGGGACTAGGAAGATAATGTGTAATGCATAATCAGCTTACATTGCTTGATAAGGTATGGTTCTCTATTTTTGAATCATCTTTCAGAATACCTCGAGCTTTCAACTTCTGCTTGAGGTATTCAGGCAACTCTTTACCAAGAGAATTATGTTCAGAACCTCCATTAGGGTCTGTACCCTGTTGATTTGTTCTGTGACCAGTGATTGTACTTGTCCCTGAACATGAAAAAGCAAAAATAAATAACTCAAAGAATCAAATATAGAACTTTGGAAAAGATGACAAATACACTGCCCACAGAACAGGACGCCGGTCTTACTGAAGATTGAGACATCGGGATTTGAGGCACTGTAATAAGCACCTCCTCCAGGCACACCATATCCATTTCCAATTTCCACATTACCTAGCAAATGAGAGATTTAACCATTTCTCATCCTGTTGTAATAATACAAAATTTTGAAGCCACATCGAACTAACTCATGATAGGATAGCTAAAGAGAATTATCCATCTAGAATTGTTTAACAACTCTAGTTACACTTTAAAATTTCAAAATAGAGTTCTATAACAATATTTTGTGAAGATGAAAAGAAGCAACCTGTCTGTCCTATACATGAAATTCTTCCTCAAAACAGGTGATGTTTGAGCATAATTTCCAGAATCAATTGGTCCTTTGATGTCTTTTTTATGCCTATAATAAGAACTCTTTTTTGAAAAAAGTAGTGTCAACACTAAGAACTGTATAAAGAACCAAAAAAAAAAGTAGTTTGAATTTTGTGCTATTACTCATGTACGAGCAGGCAGCTCCCGTGAAAGAAATTTGTTTTACAAAGGCCATGCCAAAATCGAAAGCCCAGTCTATTTTGGTGAATACAATACTCTAGTCTTTATTTACTTAGATCTAGATTCCAGATTGTTCAGATTTTAGGCCTTCTCTACATTTGTTCAACTTGGGGAAGAGATGGTGTGAGCGAAAACTATAGATTTGCAAATAAGATGCGAAATTAGAAGGTAAAGCATTCCAATCAACAATTTCAACCTTTACCAATGTCCTTAATACAATCTATGTTTGCGAGGGAAAAGATGGGGCTTTTTTCAATGCACTACTAGAAAATTTCAAAGGGCATTCCTTCTGGCAATAACCATTGGTAACATGTACATTTCAGTTGTTTCATGGCCTGGGAAAATATAAAAGGTGGAAGAGAAAAGTTTTGAATACATTTATTACATGTTTTGATTTGTGACATCATTACAAGGATATCAACTGTTCCATATCAATTGCACTAAGATACAAACCTTGCTCAGGCTGTGTAGCCTTTCCGCGCTTTAAGGCCATTTGTATACGATGATCTGCCGTCATTTGGAGTAAATGCTCCTATAAATTTTGGTTAGCAGACAGATATAGTAAGGCCAACTAAAAAATGTACAATGAGAGGTATCACAAGAAAGGTAACAAAGTATCCAACGAGACTCAAAACACCTTTAGAGCATTTGGATCATGCCGACCAGAGAAAATATCTGAACTATCCTTAGATCCACTGGCATCCCTTGCTTCTCTGGATTTGAGAAATGAAACTGTCATAAAACATCCAATCCTCTTGTATAGTTTCAACTTGATAAAGTTAAAGTAAAAGCCAAATAAAACAAACCTTTCACTTTGTATTACTTTCTGTGCAGCAATTTCCTGTGCAGGAGAACAATAATTCAATAAATGAAGAAAGAAATAAAGCACCTATCAAAGGGGTACACCAGACCTGTTCATGCAAAACAGCATTCTGAGCAGCATTCTCAAGATCATTAGCACTTTGTGGCAGCAACTTCAATCCATTAACAGATTCCAAATTGGACGGCAAAGTATTAAGTATAGCCTCAGAAGACTCGTGCTCAGAGGTACGAAAAGATTCAGAGCAAGGTTGAACGGAAGGGACCACAGGGAAAAGACTTCCATCGCCATTGCCAGCATGGTAACGAGAATTAGCAGTTTTCTGAAAGGACTGGGGAAAATATCCAGCAGGATTCGAAGTTGGCGCAAGTGTTGAAGAACTTGGTGTAGAAAGAACCCCAAGTGGAAGAGGCTGTTCAGTATGGTCATCCATAAGCTCAAATATCAAACATAAGTAAATATCTCCAACTTTCAGAACTTTGAAGGGTCAAATATTAACGCGATACCAGAGCCCAGAGCTGACCAAGAATCACTCCACCTGCATACAAAAGTCTTCAAAGGATGAATTCAATAGTCAGCTGAGCAAGCTGACCGGTGATCTAAGCATGCATAGTAGGTCATAACCAAACTCTTCAATAAACAGAAAAATGAAGAAAATAGATAAACTGAGGTGTGGCTTTAGCACTGGGAGAACTAATCCAATTTAGGATTCCGTTTTTCAGAGGAATGGAGAATATTCTCACTGAATGCCTCTCTGTCAACCCATTTTTCTTTTGTTTTCCCCAACTGTGGAAAATTTGAGAAACCTGTTAACAATTCTGCAAATCACTAGAAGACATGGTATCAACTATTCATAGTATAGAGTTCCATCCTAAAACTTTGAAAGCCGAAAACAAAATGGAATCACTGTTCTCCCATTGATTTACCATTCGAACTCAAGTAAGCAACTGCGTCATTTATACAAGATAGAATAGATCATTGCCACTCATACAACCAGTAGAAAATATTTGATCTACAACAACAGTGAACAGTTGGGAATGTGTAAAGAAGGTGATAAAATCTTCAAACAGTGGTCCCTTCCTAAATGAAAATATGATCATGCTTGTCGTCTAATTGAAAAAAAATTCATGCCAAATGCTCCCATTGTCTTTAGCTGAATCTAACAATTCGAAACTAGGTTGACCATTCTAAGGAAGTATCTCTATCTTGAGAGAACTGTATAAGTTCGATGACACACAATTAGAGTTGCCAACAGGCTAGGCACTAAATCCTAAGAGGAAAATCGTTACATCGATCTTCCACCCTCTTTCAGACTGCTCAATTTTTACCTCTTCGACACTCAAGCCCTCCTCCTTGCTACTTCTCAAAAGCTTCCAAACACCTTTGCTTAGTAAGACAACTCGATATGTTCTGGATTCATTCATTTACAGCATTCATGAGAAGTCCAAATGTAGATACTTTCTCAAGGTAAGGGTAAGGCTGCGTACACACATCCTCCCCAGACCTCACTTATGGGATTACATAGGCATTCATTAAAAGTCCAAATGTGGATACTTTCTCAAGGTAGGGTAAGGCTGTGTACACACCATCCTCTCCAGACCTCACTTATGGGATTACACGGGGTATGTTGTTGTTGTTGAGATACTTTAAATGTCTAGGAACCAATTTAGAAAAAACTACTCCCTCCATCCCAATTTAAGTGTCTTAGTTTGAAGGGGCACGGAGTTTAAGAAATAAAGGGAGATTTTTTAATCTTGTGGCCTTAAATTAAAGATGTGTTAGTCTTTTAAATATTGTAATTTTAAACTTGCCATATAGAATGTTGGAATTGAAAAACTTACTAAATATAGAAAAAGGCACTCTTTTTGGAACAGACCAAAAAGGAAAGTAAGTCACTTAAATTGGGACCGAGGTAGTAATTTTAATCGGATGATTAGCTAGCATGCACATTCTACAAAGGACAATGATAACCTGCAAACATTTATTCACAAATGGGAATACAAGGGAGAAGCAGAAAATGACAAGGGGCCTATAATTTTGTCCCATAGAAAATTATTATCCCTCCTCCCCCCCCAAATATCATTTGGTGCAACCTAATGGCAACTAAATAGAAAGTGCCTCTTAACATCCAGATTTATAGAGATTGAAAAGCACTTTCTATTTACTTATCAAAAAAGGAAAGAAAAAAGAGACACTCTCTCTATTTGCCTCGTACTTTGCCTTAAATCCTTCCTCTTCTCCCCCAAACTAGACAGAGTATTGACGGACTGCGCACCTCCTCATCAACCCCTAAATTAGAATATTGATCCTACTTTAAAACATAGAAAATGAGTTCCTTCACTTCACTCATACATGATTAAATCGCTGATACTGCACGCCAGTCCAGTAGAGACATAGGGCGTTAGGGGAAATCTTGCATAGAAAGCTATGGAATGGCTATCCAACAATGTGATCAACCTTTCATCTAACACCTACGTGAAGCCCATCAAAGTGGCCCAATTCATAGTGTCTTTATGTGCCAGATGAATTTCGTCGAACACCTAACGCACATATTAAACACATCCACGAGCCACTTGCAAATAATAACATTATCGATGAATGTGTTAGGCAGCGTTTTGAGCCACGTGGTAATTACCAAATCGTGGTGTTTGTTGCCCACGTTCAAAGACAAATTTTTGGGTAGTTCTCAGCAAAGTCCTATATGAGAGAGAAACACTCTGTTCGCCAAATTATGATAAAGTCTAATAATCTAGTTCACTTTAGGAGGTGTATGAAATTACAGTTTCTAAACAAATTGAACTCTATAATTGAATGAATATAAGACAATATTATGGAAATCTCACCTCAAAGGACTGGGAACTTGCGTTGATTGCTGATTGAGCTTAGCTTATCTGCTGCTATGCTGGAGTTGAGATGACGAGAGAGAAGCTGGTGCTAGATGTGTTTGTATTCGAGGAGGACGGGGATGGGACTGAAGAATGTAGAAATAGTGCGGTGACAATGTCTGAGGTCGGTTGAAAGGACGAGAGCGACGATGAAAGAGGAAAAACCTCTGTTGTTTGTAAATATAACTAGACGAGGGGTGTGCGAAGCAAAAGAAAGAAAATTGAGTTTAATATTAACACACTGAAAGAAAATTGAGTCTAATATTAATATAATGTTTTTCATTTAATATTAATATAACGCGTTCACAATGTGTTATATGTGTGATGATTTTGCAAAATATCAATACAAAAGTAGTTTCCATCGGGTTGAAAATTTTGTATGATATGGGAAAAAGAAAATTAAAAGAATTGAATAATTGAAAGAGAGTAAAACATATAAAGTTGGGGGAACGTTGTTGGTGAGATAGCTCAAAAAGAATTTTTTTTAGAAAATAAATGTGTAGCCTGAATTTTATCTGCAGTAGTAGTTTGATAGCAATATTGAGGCTCATATATAAATGCAGAAAGCAACTGCATAATAAGAGCAGCAAAAAACTTGGGACATTGAAAGATAAGTATTAACCCATTTAAAATAGATTTTGTGTCTCAATCATTTAGACTATGGAGAAACAAAGAACATAGCGGAACTTGCAGTTACTTTTGTTTCATCAAAGATAAAAGCGACTGCAAAAGTGATTGGACAGGCTATAATTTTGTTAAGAGAATATAGTGAGTATTAGTTTAATGAAGAGGAAAAACAAAAGGAACCCCAATATCAAAAAGTGGAGGCAAATTCACTAGCAAAGAGAAATGGAACAAGAGAAACCCAGTATTGCAAAGGGAGTGAGGGGAGAGAAGGAGAAGTTAAAATTGTTGGGGTCGAAATAGCAAGGTGTCATGTGGAAGATAATAATTGCAAAACCTTATTGGCGATAAATTAGATGACAAAGAAAAATATAGAAAAAAGTTTATGATATGGGTTTGGTCAATTGACCTATGTATGAAAAATACTACATAAAAATATTCTAAAACTATTACGAGAATAAATCTTCCCCTAAACAAAACTCTTTAAGCGACTACATTGTGGATGCTATTGTGTTGTGTATGTGAAGTAAAAGATTTTCTATTTATAGAAGTTCTAAATCTTCTCTTCCATGAAAAAAGGATAGCTATGGTAGAGTCCCTTTCCATAAATAAAACCTTATCTACCAAGAAAACCTTTTCAAAGTAAAACACAATTATGATGTAGAGTCCAAGTAGGATAGAAAATTTAGGATAAATCCTAACAAATTCCCCTTGGCCTGAATTTTCTGGTAAAATAATCTTGATCTTTGTTCTTTGCATAATCTTCATTACTGCTGCTTGCCATGGTTAAAAATAAAGTAAAAAATACTATGGGTTAAAAATGGTTTAGAAAATATTTTATTTTTTATTTTTAAAGATGCAGCAACAGGAATGTTAAAAATATGGTTGAAAATTCAGCTGCACATGTAGCACTTTGGACAAAATCTTCATTATTGTGAAATTGATTGCAATTTGATTTGATCCATCTTTGAACATGTCTTCAATCTCGTTGAATTATTGGTTGAACCATTGGGTTGAACCATCGGCTCTGATACCACTTGTCGGGGTCGAAATAGCCAGGGCGTCATGCAGAAGCTAATAATTACAAATCTTGTTGGCGATAAATCAGATAACAAAGAAAAACGATAGAAAATACTTTATGATATTGGTTTGGTTAATTGACCTACATATGAAAATTACTAATATAAAAATATTCTAAAACTATTGAGAGAAAAAATCTCCTTCTAAACAAAACTCTTTAAGCGACTACATTGTGGATGCTATTGTATTGTGTATGAGAAGTAAAAGATATTCTATTTATAGAATTCTAAATCTTGTCGTCCATGAAAAAGGATAGCTATGGTAGAGTCCTTTTCCACAAAGAAAACCTTATCTACCAATAAAAAATTTTCAAAGTAAAACACAATTATGATGTAGAGTCCAAGTAGGATAGAAAATTCAGGACAAATCCTAACAATAACACAGAGATAAGTGACAACATAGTATCAGGTTTTGTTCACACTTGTATATCAGTATATGTGTATAAGATTTTCTTCACACACGTAGCAGTTTTTTTAAAAAGTATTGACACATGTCTCAGTGAATAAAGAAAAGAAAAAAAAATATCACTGGTATAGTAGTATTGAAAGCTCACACTTATTATAAAGATAAATGTTTGGATAGAAGGTATGACTTTTTCTAGTTGTTTAATAATA
>JACEIK010000256.1:270540-323559 GCA_018107945.1 Datura stramonium
CTACCATTTCAAATTATATAAACTCCCTCAATGTTTAAATGATTCATTTTCAATATTTCCCCAAAACAGAGGAGCGAGTTTGAGCGACAATTTCATTCAATTTTCGCCGAATTACGCCCGCTAAACTCCATGCATTTGCAAATTCATCTTAGATAATGAGTTCCGAGCCTAAGAAAAACATCCCTACAGAGTTATTTCTTGAGATCTCGCTCGGATTGTCGGAGACCCGTCGAGTAAAAGTTATAGAAATCACTTCTAATTGAGTCTTAAACGGATACAAGTGATAAGTAAGCATCTCTAACTTTTGAACTCTTTCATCTGAACTTGATAGAGGTTGAATTGTAGTTAATATGCTTAACGGTTATTGTTATTTGCGTATTTATAGTATTGAAAATAGTTTTATTCTCTCAGCATAAGGGCTGCAAATTAGAGGAATCATCGGCTTTAGGTTGGAACTATCTGGGTGAACGAAAATTGACAATTGAGGTATGTTAAGGCTAACTCCTCTCGGCAAGTTACTCCTGCTGTTTAGATGATAAAACCAATACCTTGTCGTAGCTTGTGCTTATAGTGTTGTGGTTAGCTGCTACGAGTCGAATTGAGGTTATAGTGTAGTATCCCTTGTTGGGAAGTTTGTATTTAGTTTTTATTGTCGCCAGAGGAGACGAAGGAATTCCCTGTTCAACTATTTATCGGTTAAGAAGACTAGTAGGTTCTTTGTTACCATATTGAGGCCATAGAGGCCTGAGGGTAGCTGTTAGCGTACCTTGCTAAGTTAGGTAGCGTAAGGCATAGTTGGGAGATATAATATATTATTCTACGCCTATACATATACAGTAGAGCTCGTTTACAAACCATCAATGTATCTTAACGCCTACAGGACTAGAATCATGATAGAATGACCTTATCTTCCCGTTAGTGGAACCAGGGTTGCCAAATGGATCGGGTAGTAGTTCTATAGGTAAACTACCTACTGTTAGCGACCGTATAGCTTCTTCCCCCTTACAGATATAGTTAAAGGAGTCCAAATGGCTCAGATACAGTTATAGGAGCCCATATGGCTCAAATATAGTTATAGGAGCTCAGATGACTCAGTAACAGTTACAGGAGCCCAGATGGCTCAGATATAGTTACAAGAGCCTAAATGGCTCGAATACAGCTATAGGAGCCCAGACGGCTCAGACACAGTCACAGGATCCCAGAAGGTTCAGTTATAACTTCAGAGGTCAAGTATATCATAGTTACAACTTGTCTACGGGCCTATAGTGGTGCAGGTAGGAAGATTATGGATTTCTTGCACTTATGGGGGCTTATGGGGGCCCAAATAGGTTATTATGTGTTGTTTGTACCTTTTAGGCTTATGGAGGCCAGGTTAGGTTCTTGTTTGTACATTACCTGACAGCTATAATCTATATTGTGAGATTATGCAGGTTAACTTCTGGCCCTTATTACTGATTACTTCCACTTCCTTATCAGCTTTCATTGTGTCATTACTTACTGTCTTTCATATTCGGTATACATTATACTGACGCCCACGTATGGGGCGCTGCATATTTCCTGCAGGTCCAAACAGACAAAGCTCGAGACCGTCCTAATAGCTATTCAGATCCAGTAGATTGTCTATCTCTTTTCTTTTGTAGTTTCCAGATGTTTAAGGTTTGATTATATTTTTTTGTATAGTTTTAGGTAACCCGGGGCCCTGTCCCGATCAATATTCTACTCTTAGAGGCTTGCAAACTAATGTTTTTAGGTTAGTTATGCGTTATTCGCCATTTGGGGTCTATATATGATATGATATGCATTGTTGGCCATGTGGGGCCTAGATATGTTATTTGTTAGGAGTATGACGGTCTTGTTGGCTCGTATAGGATGATATTATTATTTCTATTTGGGTTAGTTTATTTACTGCAGGTATTGACGGTGGCCTTGTCGGCCCAGAGCTGTGTTTACCGCCGAGATATAGCTATTTATTTTCTTGATATGTGCTGCTGGCATA
The DNA here is from genome assembly GCA_018107945.1 of Datura stramonium. Lineage (NCBI taxonomy): Eukaryota > Viridiplantae > Streptophyta > Magnoliopsida > Solanales > Solanaceae > Datura > Datura stramonium. The sequence goes on from JACEIK010000256.1 coordinate 272,537, forward strand.
CACTAGAAGTGTAGATGTCCAGCCAGGTCAGCTCGGAGTCCAGTGCGGCATGAAGTGTCAATTACGCTTCCCAAGGTGGGGTGTGACATTTGTGAAAAAGAAAAGGTAAGAAAATTGAGTTTGGAAGTGTCTAAGTTAGAATTGGATATTGAGAAATCAAGTAGGTGGACCAAGTCATCTAGAATTGTAAACAACCTAAGTGGAAGAGTTCACAATGAAAGAGCTAGGATAGCTTTTCATAAAGAAACTAATATCACTGATGATATATGTTGGTTGTGTGATAAACTTGGACATCCAACCACTGAATGTCCAGTGGCAGTTAGGAGTAGAAATAGGAGTACTATGTTAGCAAAAGGAAATTGGCTGAAACATATTCATAGGAACACATTTAACAACCTATTGCCAAGTTGGGTAAGAAGAAATTTGATTCACCCTTTTGATCACAAAAAAAGACCCAAGCTTGTCTGAGTTCATAAAACTAACCCTTGAAATGTTTTGCAGGTGAGAGTGAAAGGAAGCAGGCATTAGTACATGGATAGTGCTTGCTCAATACATATGACTGAAGATAACCAAAAGTTCCTTTCACTCATTCCTCTAAAAAGGGAATGTATCCTTTAGAGATGGAAAAAAGGGTACTGTTACTGGAATTTGAAAAACTGAAAGTACAGAAGCAAAAGCTATGGAAGAAGTGTATCATGTTGATGGATTGAAGCATAATCTACTGAGTATATCTCAGTTATGTGACAAAGGCAATAAGGTAACTTTTACTTCTGCAGGTTGCAAGGCCAACAGGTTGGATGCAAAGGAAATTATTCTAAGTGCAAGCAAACCCAAAAATGTATACAAGGCAGACATCATTGAAATTCCTGGTACAAATTTGACTTTTCTTAGTGCACTGGATTGCAACCCCCTTCTTTGTCACAAAAGACTTGGGCATGCTAGTTTGAAACAATTGAATAAACTTGTTTCAAAGGACATGGTTATAGGTTTTCCTAAAACTTGGTTCAAAATGACAAAGTCTGTAGTGCCTGTGTAAGGGGGAACCAAGTAAGATCTTCATTCAAATCAAAGAATCAAGTGAGCACAAATAGGTGTCTTGACCTGTTGCATATGGATCTTTGTGGACCCGTGAGGGTAAGAAGTAGAGGTGGTAAAGGTACATTTTTGTTATTGTTGATGATTACTTTAGGTTCACCTGGACTTTGTTTTTAGCTTCTAAATAATATGCCTTTTATGTCTTTCCTGTTTTTGTTAAAAAGATGAAAAAGAAGATAGGCACCTCCTTGATTTTCGTAAGACCTGACCATGGAACAGAATTTGAAAATGCAAAATTCTTAAAAATTTTGTTCACTAAATGGAATATATCATAATTTTTCTACTCTAAGAACTCCACAGCAAAATAGAGTAGTAGAAAGGAAAAATAGGACATTAAAAGATATGGCTAGAACAATGATGATTGCACGTAATCTTGAAAAAAATCTTTGGGTTGAGGCCACAGTACTGCATGTTATATAGTGAATAGATGCATGACTAGACCTATGTTAGAGAATAATCCCTATGAATTATTCAAGGGTAGGAAGCCTAACATTACTCATCTTAGAATCTTTGAGTTCAAATGCTTTATTCTTAATAACAAAAAAGACAATTTCGAAAAATTTAATGCCGAAGTGATGAGGGAATTTTTTTAGGTTACTCCCAATATAGTAAATCTTATAGGGTGTTAAATAAAATAACAAACTGTGTTGAAGAAAGTGTGCATGTTGTTTTTGATGAATCTAGTATTTTGTTTGAGACTAACATGTATGATGAAAGCGAAACTGATGAACATGCTCAGGAACAGGTTGCATCACCTGTTCAACTATTGAACAAAGTGTAGGCTCACTGACAGGGGGAACAATAAATAATAAAATTTGAGCCAACACAAGGAATTATGTTGAAAAGCTATTTGTATCAAGACTCACATCCTCTTGAAAATGTTCTTACAGATCTCACTTTTGGAATCACAAACAGATTAGGGTTAAAAAACTTGTGTGCCTTCAATTCTTTTCTGTCCAAAATTGAACCTAAGAAGGTGAAGGAGGTTCTTCTTGATAAGGATGACAGAATTGTGATTGGTACAAAATGGGTATTTCAAAACAGGATGGATGAGCATGAAACAGTTACAAGGAACAACGCAAGATTAGTGGTCCAAGGCTACAATCAAGGAAAAGGCATTGATTATGATGAAACATTTACTCCTGTTGCAAGACTTGAAACAATCAAGTTGCTTATAGCTTTTGCATCTTTTAAATAATTCACTCTTTATCAAATGGATGTAAAAAGTACCTTTTTGAATGGATATTTAAAAGAGGAGGTATATGTGAAGCAACCACCTGGTTTTGAGAGCTTTGAATTTCCTGATAATGTCTATAAATTAGACAAAGCCTTGTATGGATTGAAGCAAGCTCCAAGAGCTTGATATAAAAGGCTTTCAAAGTTCTTGTTGCAGTATGGGCACACAAGAGAAAGAATTGACAATACACTTTTCTTGAAAACAAAAGGACAGGATCTATTGATTGTGCAAGTATATATGGATAACATCATATTTGGATAAACCAACAGCCTCATGACTCAAGAGTTTGCTAGGCTCATGAATGAAGAATTTAAAATGGGCATGACGGGAGAATTGAATTTTTTCCTCAGATTGCAAATTAAGCAAACTCCCACTGGAATTTTGATCCATTAGTAGGAGTATGTGAAGGAGTTGCTTAAAAGATTCAATATGGAAGCTGCTAAGGACATTGATACTCTCATTGCCACTGCTACTAAATTGGATCTTGATGAAACAGGTTCATCCATAGAGCAGAAGCTCTATAGAGGTATGATTGGTTCTCTCCTATATCTTACTTCAAGTAGACCTGCCATCATTTTTAGTGTTGGTTTGTGTGTTAGATTTCAAACAAATCCCAAAGAATCTCATTTCAAGGATGTCGTGAGAATTTTGAGATACTTGAAGGGAACAACTGATTTGGGGCTGGGGTACCCTAAAGGGAGTAAATTTTTTCCTTGTGGGCTATGTAGATGCTGATTGTGCAGTTATCTGGTTGACAGGAAAAGTACTACAGATATGAAACACTTCATCGGACCATGTTTGATCTCCTGGTCTACAAAGAAGGAAAACTCAGTAGTTCTGTCTACTACTGAGGGTGAATATGTGGCAGCTGGATCATGTTGTGCACAATTGCTATGGATCAAGCACCAATTGATGGATTTTGGTATTGATATTAGTTGTGTTCCAATTTTGTGTGATAATACTAGTGCCATCAATATTGCCAAAAATCCTATTCAACATAAGAGAACAAAACATATTGACATAAGACATTATTTCCTTAGAGATAATGTTGATAAAGGTCTATTGAGGAGCAAATTACTGATATCTTTACCAAAGCTCTAAGTAGGAAGCACTTTGAAAGGAACATGTTAAAACCTGGGGATAATTAAGATTGCATAAATCACCCTCAATGATTGGCTAGAATGAAGTAATTCTTTCTTGTTGCTATTCATATTGTTATTCAATTTAGCCTTGCACATTTAATTGCGTGTCCCATTACCAGAATGTTAATCTATTTTAACATAATTTTGTATTAAATGGGGCAGGAACATGGTCCACCTAAACAATTGTGAGCATTCAATTATCTTTTCAGGTATTTTCTATATAATCTCAAAAGTTATTGTTGATACATATGAAATAGATAGGATTACCTATTCCACTTCTTCATTATTTCCTTCAACTGTCACATTCTATTTAAGATGCAACTACCATCCCATCACCGCTTTTCTCTACTGCAATCAATCACGTTGTGCAACACGTTTCATCTTCTCTCTCTCGCCTATAAATGAGGTAGTTGAACATGATGAAATGCAGAGTCTCCATTTCTTTCTTCTTTTTAAAACCTTGAAACCCTATTCTTGAAAGTTATTCCTCCCATCATGACTTCTCCATCTTCTTCTTTCGAAACTAATTCTGAAAATGCTCCATCTGATTCTTATGTGTTGATTGTTCATAAAGAAGTAGATCATGCACCGTCTCCTTCCTCCACTCAAGCCTATAAAATTGCTTCTTTTGTTCCCTTTAAATTGTCTGATTTTGCTTCTTGGTCTGCGTTCAAGAATCAATTCACTGCTTTTTCATATATTCCATATTTTGATTCACATTCTCAAATATCTGTGTTGATGTTGAGCCGCTTCAGAGGGTTGATAATGATGTCATTCCAATTGTGGACCTTATACCTAAGAGAGTTCGTTCAAGGTTGAGAAAGATATCTGGCTCTGCTATTCCAATTTTAGAAGATGAGCCAACAAATGAACAACCCCCTCCTCATGTTCCATCTAGGGTTCCTCATACTCGAACTTGAAAGGGTCAAGAGAATGCTATTATGGAACAAGCTCTTAAAAGAAGCAAGAAGAAACAATCATCTACTGACTCCCCTTCAAAAGAGGGTATGTCCTTCAAGGATGACTTGCTACTTCGAAAAGTGTTAAGGTCTCATGTAGTCAAACGCTCTCTCCCCAAGTCCTAGTCTTTCCAGGCATCTTCAAAACCTTTCCCATCCAAGTCCACTGCCAAGAAAGCTATCAAATCTCCTGCAAAACCGTCTTCCACACCATCTTCTAAATCTGCATCTAAACCCTCTTCCAATCTAACCCCTCCTTCTTGTTCCTCGAAATGAGTTCCAAACTTGGTCATCTAAGGACTCTGATTCGGAGACTTCTGATGAAGATGTGTCTATAACTTTTGACATGTCTTGGGTTCCTGGGTCACATCTTTCCAACCTTATTCACTTTCAAAAGTGCGTTGTTCTCAAAAGGAGGGTTATGACGGGCTTTTGAGGTCCTGAGATGGAATCTCTACTCACTAAGCTGGAAATTCAAGCATGGTCTGAACTCTTTCTTCAAGGTAACACTCAAAGAAAGCTTGGTAAACTTGAAGTGTAGAGTTTTATGCAAATGGGATTCCAAAAGGATCTTTATTTTCTACTTCTGTCAGAGGGATGTCATTTCAGCTGGTTTTTGAAGATATTGCTCGAATTTTAGGCGTCCCATGTGGTGGTTGGGATCATTATGTGAAATTTGAATGGCCTCCTTTGGATAACATAGCCTCTACAAGAGATATTTGCAAAAAGTTCTTAGATCAACCATCCCTTAATCATCATAGAAGGTTTCAAAAGAGAAAAATGTCTCCCTTACATCAATTATATTTTGATGTTGTCCACAAAATCCTGATACCAAGGAAAGAGAGGAGGACAGAGGAAAATTATCTCGATCTTACTTTGATGGAAATTCTTGATATTGAGGTCAAGATCGATCTGTGTGGTTTGTTAATCAAGCACATGCAATGTGTGCTTACAAAGGATGACCAGGGACATGCTTTTTCGTATGGATTCTGGTTGTCTCAAGTGTTTGAAGATTACTCTATTCCTATTCAAGTCTAGATATTTCAGACGACTAAAGATGTACTTGGACAGGTGAAACGTGTTGGCTTACCTACTTCGATGAAGCCAACTGACATCCCTCTTCAGAAACTGTGACTTGTCCTGGATGAAAAGACTGCTGAGTTAGAACCTGCTCTGGCAGCTCATGAGAAGGAGAAAACTGTTCTTCAGGGTAAAGTTGATGAACTTCAAGCAACTCTAGTCTCATAGAGGGCTGCACATGTTGAAGTTATCCATAAGTTGACCCAACTATTGACCACTGCTCCCTCATCCATTTCTACCTAGCCTTGTGTCTCTATTCCAGTCTTGTTGTTTTTCTAGTTTCTTCATTGTCTTCTATCTTAGGCTTATATGTTTTTGTTGTATTCAGCATCACTTGGAAATGATGTAAAATAGACTTTTAATATGAATGATATGCTTGCTTTGGTTTGAAATAACTCATGTTTTTGCTCTGTTTAATTCATTAGTATGTTGATTGTGATTCCTTTGTGATTGTGATTGTGATTGTATGTTGATTAGTATGTTGATTGTGATTCCTTTGTGATTGTATTAATGACTGCTCCAGTGGAAATAAATTATTTAACTACATTTTTGGCATATAATTGGTTTGAAACAGCTTTTCGATGATACCAAAAGGGGGAAGAATATAGATTGTGCAATATTTAGAACCCACTGACTGACCTGTTTCAATCAAGTGTTTGCTATCTTGGTTGTATAGGTAACAATAGTTGAAGGCACAAGGATGAAGGTTTTGTCATCATCAAAAAGGAAAATTTTGTTTGGCTCTATGTAGTTTTGACGATTAACAATATAATGATGAAACAAGTAAACCAAGACATTCCAAGGGAATGCAAAATTCACTATCTAAAGGAGCTGAAATGGCAGCAATATAATATCCAATTAAAGACAAGTTGCACGCATCAAGAGATGGTTAAGACACGTCACACAAGCTCAGTAAAATAAACATGTGCTGAAAGAGTTGAGTTTGATTAAAACAAAAGGAATTCAAGAGATAGGCTTGAAGAAGGAGTTGTATTTGAAATAGAACTCCTGAGCAAGAAGGGGAGAATTATGAAGAGGAGAAAGAAGGGGACTCTACAAAGAAGTGTGCATATATTGAAGAGGTGCTACTCAAAGTGGGGCATGCACTTACAAAGAGAGAAAAAGAAAATCCGCAAAGTGTGAGATTTTGCAACATTTGAAGTGTGAAGAAATTCAATTGACGAACTTGGCCTAGTAAAGTAATAGGCTAGGGTTAGCAATCTTATACTAGGAGTTGGTCATTAAGTTGTAATTGATGTAATCTTAATTCAATGGGTTATAAACTGGATTAAGAGAATTTTGTGTTCAAATAAAGTATACTAGGAGACGTTGGGGACATATTTCTCGGGAGGAGTGTGAGCAGCTAGGAATTAGAGTTTATAATTTCTTTAGGTTACAAGTATTGTAATCTGCTGTTTGAAGAGGCTCTTTAAAGTTAGTGAAGTTGGAGAAAATCCTGTGGAGGTACAGGTCGTGGTTTTTCACCTTTTGAGCCAGGTGTTTTCCACGCTAAAATTATTGTGTTCTTTACTTACTGCATTTATCAGCTTAAGTGAAACACGTTAGATAACCCGTTTTATTCATAGGCAAACAACTAAGTTAAAATTAAATATCTAGGTCATGTAGACTATAAACTCCAGTCATAGACCAAGTTACCCAGAACCCTAAAGATGGGGCAGAGAAACCACAAGAATAACTAGAAAAGATAGTACAATTTTCGAAGGAAGATGAAGGGAAATGAAAAACAAGAGTAATGACGACTAAACCTAATAAACCCACGACAACTTTGACTGGTCTATTCACAAGCAGCTGTAAGGCTGAAAATGGTATGAAACTTACCCTTATTCCTCCTCAAGTTATTGATGGGATTATGGTTTCTCAACTAGATTAAGAGGAATTGAAAAGGAGAAACTTAAGTGGATGAACTAATTAATTGTCTATATAATGGGCGAGACTCCAGGATGCCATTTAATGATATAGTACATTGCTCAAGCTTGGAGCTTTGTTTATGAACCTAAATTGTTTCTCCTAGATGAGGGATATTATATTGTGAAATTAAAATCTATATATGGCATGAGGAAAATTCTCTATTTTAGGTCATACACTCTTTGGAATAGACCATTAATTTTGAGAATATGGTCTTCTGGTTTTGCTTATGAGTCTGAGTATCCCACTTAGATCTCTCTTTATTAAATTTTCCAAACTCCCTATAAGGTTCTTGGGATGTGACTTTTTTAGTAGGATAATAGCACACTTGGTAAATCTTTATTTGCTAATAAATGCACCTCCAAATAGTCTATACTATCATATACAAGGATGATCATCAATGTTAATATCCGAAAACCTTTTCCATATGAAGTTACTGTCATGGAACCATCAAGAACACAAATTAAACACCTATTATGTATGAATGAAAACCTCAATATTGCACTAAATATATGAAATTTGGACATACTTATGTGGAGCAAATAAAATCAGCCAAGCAACGACTTAGGGTTCCTAAAAAGTAGAAGGTAATCAAGCAGGGTTGGTTATCTATAACACTCCAAAAGTCCCTAAGATCAGACCCGAGGGTTGAAACAGAGAAAAATAAAAAAATCTATACCAAGTCACAGAACAAGCCGTCAAGTGACCTGTTCAGTCACTTGACGTGTCATTAAGTGACCTGTTAGGTGTTCAAGAGTTGGCAAAAATGTTGGTTCCAATAGACTTAACGGATGGGATGATGAGTTGACAAGTTACCTCATCACTCATTAAGTCATTTGTTGATTGTGTAGTGTTGTAGAAAGGTCAAATTTCAGAAGTCATGATGAATTGTCACAACTAGTCATTGAGTCACTAACGGTCCGTGAGGTGGTTCGTTAAGGGTGAAGCTTGGTTGGAAACTTGAGATTCAAAGAGTCTTAACGGATGGTGAAGTGAGTTGTTAAGTGTCATGACAAATCGTTAATTGGAGGCGTCAAGTTAGGCTCAGAAAGTGGAAAGTTTCTAGTGGCAACAAAAGGGACTAATGAGTCGTTAGGTCACTCGTTGGGACAGGCAGTGTCCTTTTTGCAGTCTGATTTTTAAGGGCGTTTACGTAATTTCTAAATCCCTAACTTCTAAACTAAGTCGTTTTAAGCCTTCTAAACTCTCATTCTACTCCTAACACCTCAAAGTAAAAATCAAATCCCCTCAAGAGAAGCTAGGGTTCTTCATCAATCTTCATCTCAATTTCCTTTGGGTCTCTAATCAAGTTGAGGATTCTTCAAGCCCAGATATGTAGGGTTATGAATGGTGGAAATCCTTCTATCCTCACGCTCAGTTTCATACCTATTCTATGATTACAAGTGTCCAACTATGTTATGTTGAAATTCTAGGGTTTAACCCAATTCCATGCAATTAATCATGATATCTCTATGGGTTCAATTATCTCATGTTCCAATTGATGAAAGATAGTTATTACGGTAGATATTACCCTCAAGTTCTTCATGAATTGATGATTTTGAGCTTATGATGTCTTTGCCCTACCATGCATGATTTTATGAATTTCAAGCTTATGAGCCCATGATTTCAAGCATGATGAATTATCAAAGTATGCATGAATATTACGAATTCTTAAAGTTATGATTCCATGAACGTGAAGTGTAAAAGCTTATTTCAAGTATGCATGATTTCATGATTTGGGCAAGCCCATGTAAAGTCAAGTATGTTAGATCATGATTTTATCCAAGACTTACATGATCAGTTTGGAAGAACTATTTGGATTCAAGACCCCCAAGTAAATGATTCAAGATGTATTTTGAAAATATTATGAGCTATATGCGTGTTTTGGTAGTAGTGTATAGAGCCGAGTAGGCCAGGGATTCCGAGGACCCCAGTCTCATAACTACGTGCCACTATAGATATATATTTATATTTGAGACCTCTCAAGAGAGTGTTTTCCCTGCCCCAAGGCACATCAATGATATCACACCTTTATCGTTCTTTGCTCTGGCAAGGCTTAGGACTGCTCTGCCTACTTGAGCGTGATAGTTGGGGCATTACATAAGCTCTATCGTGATGGTGTCGGTTATGAAGAAATATCCCAATGTTCCTCATGTTTTTAGTTATTCATGTTCATGACTTATGATATTATGTTTTATAGCATATTTGACCCACTGATCAGTTTATGAGTTCTCATTTATGATTTCAAGCATGATACACTATATGAATTCTATTTATTAACCTTGGGTCATTATGTTCAAACTACAATGATAGATCATGATTATGTACACTTCAGATATATGGATTTTAGCATGTTTTCCTCACTCTGACGACCTATCTTGATTTATATATTTCATGGTTTCAAACTATCATTTTACTAGCATGTTTTACTTACCTTACATACTCAGTTTATTTCAAGTATTGACTGCATACTCTATGCTATATCGTCTCATGATATAGGTTCGAGTGATCCTTCTCAGGCCCCCGCCGTTAGCTCTCCCCCGCTCAGACCAGCTCAGTTCCCAGTCTTAGTGAGTCTTCACCTTCCAAGGATGTTTATCAGTTTATATTATCATATCTTGTTTTAGTTTCAGACTTAGAGAGCTAGTTTGTGGTGTTGTCCCATCAACTCGTCGTAGTAGTAGAGGTTTTTCAAACAATCATGTATAGGTAGTTCAGCATTGTTGATTTGTGTTTATCCTTATGTCCTTATGATACGCAGACTTCCGCTTATATCATTCTCATGCTTTATTTATGCCTTAGTTAATGCTTTTGAGTTGCTATGCATGTGCTATGGGTTAGCATTGGGTCATTCGATTCAGTTATGATATTCATTTATGTATGAACCATGTTTTCAGATAATAGCATACAAGCCCTACTCTCAGACTCTTATGATGGAATGTTTTATATTTTGCATGATTTCTGATTTTACTTACCTAGCGGATTTTACTTACCTTAGATACTCAATACATTCCATGTACTGACCGCATACTCTATGTTGTATCATTTCATGATACAGGCTCGAATATTCAAGCTCAGTCCCGCCATTAGCCAGACTCTCAGCATCAATATCTCCTAGTCTCAGTTGGTGAATCCTCATCTTCTGAGGGTCCTTTATCAGTGGTATTTAGTATTTTCAATTTCAGATTATAGTGAGTTAGTTAGGGTCTTGCCCCATCAACTCATCAGTAGTAGAGGTTTTTCAAACATAGCATGTAATCAGTTTCAGCTTTGAGTTATGTATTCCGATATTATGAGATTATTAGACTTCTTCTATGTTAATTATGTTGATCTTTCACTTTATTTTGTTTGATTTAGATGTCATTTTCATGTCATAGGTCGACTTGGAGCCTCTTGGGGTTCTTTGTCCCTTGTCTCGATCCGGGCCTATGCTCGGGTCGTGACAAACTTATTATCAGAGAATTAGGTTTTGAAGTGTCCTAGGGTGTCTAAAAGTCACGTTAATTAGATTCTTCTTCATAGGTGTGAAGTACGCCACACTTATGACGAAGTCACTATGAAACATTATAGGAAATGTTCCCTTCATTCATGATCTAAGTCATGTGATGAAATGTTTCTCTATCCTTCTAACTAATGCTATACGCATTTGTAGAATCATGCCTCGTCGCCGAGTTAACAGAAGAACAAATGGGAATGAAAATGGCCACGAGAATGGAAATGGGGATGGACACCAGCAGGCCCCACCAACCTATGAGGATCATGTACCCGAGCAGGTTGCCCACTGGAGTTTAGGGTAGCCATTCATATGCGAGCTCAGGCTTTGACCACTCGGGTTAACCAACAGGCGGTAGCACATTTCCCTCAGAACGGGAATGCGGTGGTGGCATGAGTCAGTGATTTTTTGAGGAAGAACCCTCCAGAGTTCCTTAGGTCAAAGGTGGATGAGGATCCACATGAGTTTATTGATGAGGTTCTAAAGATCACCCAAATCATGGTGGTGACTGGGGAGGAGTGCGCAGATTTAGCCTCGTATCAGTTGAATGGGGTTGCGCACATCTGGTTCAAACAACAGAAAGATAGCCAGACAGTTGGAGCAGGCCCTATTGGTTGGGATAAGTTCCATGTCTCTTTTATGGATCGGTTCTTCCCTCGTGAGATGAGGGAGATTAAAGCAGCTAAGTTTGTAAACCTAAAGAAAGGAAAGATGATAGTTCAGGAGTATGCCTTGGAGTTCACTCGCCTATCCAAGTATGCACCTAAGATGGTGAAAGATCAGAGAGCCCGAGTAAGTCAGTTAGTGCATGGTATAGCAGACTATTTGGTCAAGGATTTCCGAACTGCGATGCTTCATCAGGACATTGAATTTCCCCAAATTGTTCTGTATGCCCAGTAGATAGAGGCGTATAGGTGAGTGAGCGAGAGAGAGAGGCCAAGAGGGCCAGGACTGATAGCTTTGGATTCTCCCAGCAGAGACTGGGTGGTGGGCATTGTCAGCAGTCCCACCAGAGATCTTCAGCCCCAGTGCTGTCGGCTATGAGTGTGTCACCCAGATCTAGGCGCGACCAAAGGGGAAGAGCATCAGAATCTAGAGGTCAGAGCAGCAAGCCTGCAGAATCCAGCATTTCAGAGTGTAGCAGGTGTGGCTGGAGACATACGAGTCAGTGTTTGGCAGGTTCAGATGCTTGCTTCGGGTGTGGGAAGCCTGGACATACGCTCAGAGATTGTCCAGCAGCTAGATAGGGCCATGATAGGGGCCGAGGCCCAGCTTCCAGTTCAGCAGCTCCACCAGCACGCCCAGCTCAGCAAGGTGCATTTTCTAGTGTGGGTGGTGGTTAGCGCCAAAACAGATTCTATGCCTTAGCATCCCGCCAGGAGCAGGAGGTCTCGCCAGATGTAGTCACTGGCATGTTACGAGTATTCCACCTTGATGTATATGCATTGTTAGATCTAGGGGCTACTTTATCTTTTGTGACGCCCTACGTTGCTAGTAGTTTCATAGCCATAACCAAAATTCTATCAGAACCCTTCTCAGTCTCTATTCCAGTCTGTGATTCAGTTATAGCTCGATGAGTATACATAAATTGCTCTGTTACAGTTCTTTAGAAAATCACCTCAGCAAATTTAGTAGAGTTAGCCATGATCGGCTTTGATGTTATTTTCGTCATGGATTGGATACATGAATATTATTCCTTAGTCAATTTTAAAACCCGTGTGGTAGAGTTCTGATTTTCGGGTGAGCCAGTCTAAGAGTGGAAGGGTAGTTCAACTGTGCCTGTAGGTTGCTTCATTTCCTACCTTAAGGCCAGAAAGATGATTTTAAAGGGTTGTGTATACCATTTAGTTAGGGTTAAGGATGCCATGTATGAGACTCCGACTATCCAGTCAGTTTCACTAGTGTGTGAATATCTAGAAGTGTTTCCAGATGATCTACCGAGAATCCCTCCTGAGAGGGAGATCGATTTTTGTATTGACCTTCTTCCCAATACGCAACCTATACCTATCCCTCCTTACAGAATGGATCTATCTAAGCTAAAGGAGTTGAAGGAGTAGTTGAAAGATCTATTAGAAAAAGGTTTCATCAGACCTAGCAAATCCCCGTAGGGTGCACCAGTGCTCTTTGTCCGAAAGAAGGATGGTTTCCTTCGGATATGCATTGATTATCAGCAATTGAACAAAGTCACCATCAAGAACAGATATCCTCTCCCAGGATTGATGATTTGTTTGACCAGTTTCCGGGTGCTAAATGCTTTTCAAAAATAGACCTCAGATCCGGATACCATCAACTCAGGATTTGGGAGAGTGACATCCCGAAGACAGCTTTTAGGACTCGGTGTGGACACTATGAGTTTGTAGTTATGTCTTTTAGACTAACGAATGATCCTTCAACTTTTATGGATTTGATGAACAGGGTGTTCAAGCCATACTTGGATATGTTCATGATTGTATTCATAGATGACATCCTAATATACTCTCGGAGCGAGAAAGAGCATGCCGCTCACTTGACGGTGGTGCTACGGACTTTGAAGAATCGTCAATTGTATGCTAAGTTCAGCAAATGTGAGTTTTGGCTAGACTTAGTGGAATTTTTGGGTCATGTGGTGTTAAGTGAGGGGTACAAGTGGACTCTCAAAAGATAGAAGTGGTGAAGAATTATCCTAGACCAGTGAGTCCTTCGGACATCAGGAGTTTCTTTGGTTTAACTGGCTACTACTGAAGGTTTGTTGAGGGGTTTTCATCCATTGCAGCACCATTGACTAAATTGACCCAGAAGAAAGTGAAGATTCAATGGTGGTTAGAGACCTATAAGAATAGCTTCCAAGAGTTGAAGACTCGACTCACCTCAGCACCAGTGTTGATCCTACCTGAGGGTACCGAGGGTTTGTGGTATATTGTGACACTTCAAGGATCGGCCTCGGTTGTGTACTAATGTAGCACGGTAAAGTTATAGCCTATGCTTCTAGACAGCTGAAAGTCCATGAAAAGAACTATCTGACTCATGACCTCGAGTTGGCAGCAGTAGTATTTGCCTTGAAGATTTGGAGAAACTATCTGTACGGGATCCATGTAGATGTGTTTACGAACCACAAAATCCTAAAATACGTGTTTACCCAGAAGGATCTAAATCTACGTTAAAGAAGGTGGTTGGAGCTACTCAAAGATTATGATATGAGTGTCTTTTACCATCCGGGAAAGGCTAATATGGTGGCAGACGCTCTTAGAAGGCTTTCTATGGAGAGTGTGTCCCATGTAGATGACGAGAGGAAGGAGTTGGTGAAGGATGTGCATCAGCTTGCACGGTTGTCAGTTCATCTTGTTGACTCGACAGATGGTGGTTTCATTGTTCAGGATGGGTTAGAATCATATTTAGTGATTGAAGTCAAGGCTAGGCAAGACGAGGATCCTATCTTGGTGAAATTAAAGGAAGTTGTCCAGAATCATAAGGTAGAGGTCTTCTCCTAAGGGGAGATGGTGTGCTACGATATCAGGGTCATTTGTGTGTACCGGGTGTTAATGACTTGAGGGAGCGAATGTTGCACGAGGTTCATGGTTTAAGATATTTTATTCATTCAGGTTCCACTAAGATGTACCGAGACCTACGGGAAGTTTATTAGTGGAGTGTGTTAAAGAAGGACATAGCAGAATATGTGGCTATGTGTCCAAATTGTCAACAAGTGAAAGTTGAGCATCAAAGACCAGAGGTATACTCAAAGACATTAGTATCCCTAATTTCAAGTGGGAGGAGATGAATATCGACTTCATTACAGGTTTTCCTCACACTCGTCGACAGTATGACTCTATTTAGGTGATTGTAGACAGGTTGACTAAAGCAGCTCATTTCCTACCGGACAAAACTACCGATTCAGCGGAGGATTATGCCAAGTTGTACATTCGGGAGTTAGTTTGGTTGCATGGAATGACCTTGTACATCATATCAAATAGAGGTATTCTGTTTACCTCACAGTTTTGGAGATTGTTTTAAAAGGGACTTGGTACTCAGGTCAAGCTTAGCACAATATTTCACCCGCAGACAAATGGTCAGGCTGAGCGGATCATTCAGACTCTCGAGGATATGTTGAGAGCATGTGTGATTGATTTTAAGGGTAGTTGGAATGATCATTTTCCTCTCATCGAGTTTGCATATAACAACAACTACCATTCTAGCATTCAAATGGCTCCGTTTGAGGCTCTTTATGGGCAGAGGTGTAGATCACCTATTGGTTGGTTTGAGGTCGGTGAGGCTACATTGATAGGACAAGATTCGGTTCATGAGTATTTGGAGAAAGTTCAGCTTATAAGGGAAACATTAGAAACATCTTAGAGTCGCCAAAAATCCTATGAGGATGTGAGGAGGAGAGAACTTGAGTTTGAAGTTGATGATTGGGTGTTTCTGAAGGTGTCTCCCATGAAGGGAGTGATGAGGTTCGAAAAGAAACGAAAACTCAGTCCCCGTTATGTTGGCCTAAACCGGATTGTAAGACGTGTTGGCAAGTTGGCCTAGGAGTTACCATCAGAGTTAGCTTTAGTTTTTCCAGTTTTTCATGTATCGCTCTTAAATAGTTTCTTGGGTGATCCGGCTCTAGTTGTTCCGGTGGAGAGCGTAGGTGTGAAAGATAACCTTAGTTATAAAGAGGTTCCGGTGGAAATACTGGATCATCAGGTTCGAAATCTAAGGAACAAAGAAGTAGCTTCAGTCAGGGTTTTGTGGAGGAATCAGCATGTTGAGGGAGCTACATGGGAAGCCGAAGCTGATACAATCGATAAATACCCCCATTTATTCCCTTTTGGCACAGTTCCAGTTTGAGGTATCAGTTTCTCCCTAGTACTCTATTCATTCTCATGTTCAGTTCATGTGCCCCAATTTCTTTCATGTCAACGTGCACCTGTGTTATTCATGAATTCAGTTCAGTGTGGACAGTCACTCCGTCAGTTTTCAACTTAAATGATCAGATTTGAGTATGAGAATTGCATTTCCCAGCTTTTTAGTATGATTTTCCACATTCGAGGATGAATGTTCCCAAGGGAGAGATATTGTAATACCCCAAAAACCCTAAGTTCAAACCCGAAAATTAAAATAGAGAAAATGGAATTTTCTGCACCAGGTCACAAGACGAGTCATCCAGTGACCTGTCAGGTGCACCACGAGTCGTTAAGTGACTCGTGGGGAGGGGGTTGGACTTGGTTGAAATTTTGAGTTTTGGGATGACCACGAGTCGTGGTCTGCACCACAACACCACGATTCATGGTCATGGGAATGAGTCGTCCAATCCCTCGTTGGGACTGGCAATGTATAATTGACTGCAAACTTATTAAGGGATTTTCTGTAATTCCTAAGTTCCTAAGGCCTATACTACATCGTTTTAAGCTCAGAAAAGGGTGTTTTAAGAGGGTTAAGTCATTCTAAACCCATTCTCTTCCATTCATGTAAGCCTAGAGGTTTTAAGGGGTAATCAAGCTTAGATTCTTCAAGTTCTTCCCAAATTCCATTGGGCTTTCAATAGGGTTTGTGAAATAAGATGTCTTCCAGGTATGTAGGGTTATGAATGAGTGTAATCATCCACACTCATGCCCAATTCCTCTTTAATTCGTGAAATTCTAGTTGATGAATCTATGGGGTTTTAACTCAATATGTGAATTCTCTAAGTTTTAATCATGGGTATGATCAATGCATGTTTCCTCTCAATTATCTTTTATCTTTAATCTTTGAATTATGATTCATAGGCAATTTACACTGTTTTCAATTACAAAATTATGTTTTCCAAGTTTTACAAATTATGATGCCCATCCATAGAAAGGTTCATGAATAGATGAGATTATATTACATATGTTCAAGTATGATGAAATGTATATGAAAAAAAGTACGATTTTGAATTATCATGTCTATATTTACGTTTGAATGATCAAACCTATGTCAAGCATGTTTAAGTATTAGGCAAGCCCATATGATCAAATATGTTTCATGATTTATCTATACTTCATGTGATAGCTTACCACATGGATTTTGGAGTCTAAACTCCACTATTTTCAGCTTATGGTATGTTTTGAGCCAAGGCTCCACGTGATATGATTTCAGATTATGCTTGTATGTTATAATTCATCTTCATCACTAGGCAGAAGGTCGGCTTCGTTGAAAAACGATGGAGATCATATTCATGTTTTCGGAGTAGTGTCTAGCACCGATAGGATAAGGGCTAGTAAACCACATGCCTCGGAACTACGTGCCAAATAGATATGTTCGGATTATTCGGGATCTCCCACAGCGAGCTTCCGCCCCCAAAGGGCCATTAGCTTTATATGGATATCGTAGTGGCGTTCTTAGCCACGACAAGGTTTGAGCTGGCTCACGCATAAAGTGTAATAGTGGGCACCACGTAGCTCTATCATGGTAATGTCGGTTATAAGACAAGTATCCCATTGTTCCTCATATTTCAGTTGTGCATGTTCATTAGTGTAATATTATGTATTCGCGGGTTTGACTCAATATTCGGTTTTACTTATGCATAGTGACTGATTTGGGGTCATTCGATTTAGTTATGATATTCATTTATGTAAGAACCTTTTTTCAGATAATAGCATGCTAGCCCTACTCTCAGACTCTTATGATGGAATGTTTTATATTATGCATGATTGCGATTTTACTTACTTAGCGGATTTTACCCACCTTACGTACTCGGTACATTCCATAATGGCATGCTCTATGATGAATCATTTCCTTATTTGACCTTAAATATTCGGGCATTCAGTCCCGCCATTAGCTAGACTCTCCCTTTTCAGTATCTCCAGTCTCAATTGGTGAGTCCTCATCTTTCGAGGGTCCTTTATCAGTGGTATTTAGTATTTTCGGTTTCAGATTTAGTGAGTTAGTTGGGGTCTTGTCCCGTCAACTGCGTCATTAGTAGAGGCTTTTCGCCCACGCAGCATGTAATGCGCCGGACTTGAGTTATGTATTCCGAAGTTATGAGATTATTATACTTCCGCTATGTTAATTATGACGATCTTACGCTTTATTTTGTTTGAGTTACATGTCTTGTTCATGCCATGGATCAACTTAGAGCCTCTCGGGGTTCTTTGTCAGGTGTCTCGATGCACGGGCCTATGCTCGGGTCGTGACAAGTGTCTAGCACCAATTAGGCTAGGGATTCTGAGGACCACGGTCTCGTAACTATGCACCACCGTAGGTATGTATTTATATTTGGGACCTCTCTCAATAGAATATTTCCCCTGCGGGTGCATAGGTGATATCACACCTTCATCGTTCTGCCTTTGGCAGAGCTCGGGACGGCTCTGCCTACTTGAGTGAGATAGTTGGGGCATCCGTAAGCTCTATCGTGATGGTGTCGGTTATGACAAAATCTACCATTGTTCCTCTTTGTTTTTAGTTATTCTTGTTCATGAGTTATGATATTATATTTTATAGCATATTTGACCCATTAATCAATTTCTGAGTTCTCATTTATGATTTGAGCATGACATGCTATATGAATTATATTTCTAAACCTTTAGGTCATTATGTTCAAACTACATTGAATAGCTCATGATTATGTATGCCGGATATATGGCTTTTAGCATGTTCTCCTTACTCTCATGATCTATCTTGATTTCTATATTTTATGGTTTCAAACTATCATTTTACTAGCATATTTTACTTACACCCACACACTCAACATATTTCAAATATTGACTGCATACATTATGTTATATCATCTCATGATATAGGTTGAGTGACCCTTCTCGGTTCCGTCGTTAGCTAGCCCCGGCTCGGACAAATAGTTCTAGGGTCTTTGTGAGTCCTCATCCCCAGGAAGTTTATCGGTTATATTGTCATGTCTTATTTTAGTTTCAAACTTAGAGAGCTAGTTCGGGGTGTTGTCCCATCAACTCATCGTAGTAGTATAGGCTTTTCAGACAATCTTTTATAGATAGTTTAACATTGTTGATTTGTGATTACACTTATGTCCTTATGATATATTGATTTCTACTTATATCATGTCCATTCTTTATTTACGCATTAATTCATGCTTTAGTTGCAATGCATATTTCATGGAGTTAGCTTAGGGTCATTCGTGGTTCTAGGTCTCATGTCTCGATCCGGGATCCATGCTCGGATTGTAACATTATCTAAGAAGATAGATGAAAGCTACATGTAGCGGGATAATAGCTCATGATACATAGAAGGTGGATTCTAGATCCAGGCCTAGAATCCACAATTTGTTCAACCTCAAGTAGCAAAGAGCCCAAACAAGACAATGGTGACACCAACCCAAGATACTCAAAATTCTAAGTTACTTTGTGGAATATAACAACCACGATCTTGACTTGGAGAACTTTTCGGTCCTCAAGACCCCACTTAGAAACTCTTGTGAGGAATTGCAAAGTAGTGGCGTGAGTACACCTTCCACACCTTTAGATAAACTTTGGAGATCCTATAATTAATAATGAATTGTCGGTCACGGATTGTGAGGAATAAATCTGAGACCAATTAGCAAAAAGAATTAAGTATCTCAAGAATAATCACATAAAACTTTCAGGTCTAGTTGAGACTAAAATAAAGAAGTATAAAGCAAGAAAACAATATAGAAAAGACTTGGGGCAACTCTAACTAAAATGCGGCTAGAAATGACGGATTTGAATTCTTAGGATTCAGTCTTATAATATTATCATTGTTTTATTGGCTAAAGCTCGAATTATTCATTGTATGACTCATGATATTGTTAACCAAGGTTCTCTATTCAAGATCATAAAGGTCATACCCTTCACGATATCACTATGCCCCATTAAAATTGACTTGATAGCTCTAGGACCAAACATGAGACTTGTGTAAATTGGTACAATAACACAAGCAACGATAACTCTCATATAAGACAAGTTAGGAACCTTCACGAAAATAGAGTTCATATGGGGATTTCCCATCTAGAAATGTGGATAGAATACATTGATAATATGAAAAACATTCAAACACATTCTCCCAAAATCGATTGGTAAATCACCTTGAAACCTAATTGCTAAAGTGTTTTAGAACGTGTGTATACCTTCTCTCCACTACCCCGTGCTAAGGTGTATGTGGACAAAAAATCGATGAACAATTCCATGAGTCATAACAAGTCAACACACTATGAATTAAAGAATTCACCACCATTGTCTGATCTAAAATCTTTAATAACTAAACCAAACTAAGTCTTAACCATCACAATGAAATGTCTCAATAATGTAGATACATTATACTTAAGATGCATCAAAATACCTAGGTCCATCTAGAATGATCATCAACAACGGTAAGAAAAAAATCTCATCTTATTATGTGTGATAGCCTTATATAGTTCTCATACATCCAAATGAATCAAATCAAAACAATATCAATCCTATTATGAGTAGCAAGGTAGTTTAATTTGCTGGCCAATGGTCATACATCACGGTTAGGCAATGCTAAACTACTTTTATTACATTTAAATTGATTCATCATCCTGAACGCCCATGATATGTGTCCTAGTCTCTTGTGCCATATCTCACCATCGGCACCACTTCTTCTTGCTCTAGCTGACTTTTTTGGAATTTAAATCTTTGATATGACCTCAAAATGTATAAACCATCCACCTCTTCACCAATCTCCTTCGCTACTCGATGAAGAATCTTGAGATAAAGAAATAAAAATAGAGAACAACAATTCAAATCTTTTCGGTTTGGATACTAAAAAGAAAGATTGAATTTTGAAGGTGGCACACACAACAAATTCTTAGCTGCTTTACCTCCTTTTAATTTGAAATTTTCAATCTTGTGATAACTATTGACTTTTCGGTGGGGAGTTGCACCTTTTCGGGATTTATTCTTGTCAATCCATTATTAAGTAAGTGTTCATTACCTACCATGTGATTTATTGCACCACTATCTACAATCAATTTAAACTATTATACGTATAACCACAAAAAGGATGATCTTGCAAATATACACCCTTACATTTGCACTTGACTCATTCATCATAGGCTTATTCAACATGAAGAATCGGTGTATTATTTTGGAGTAAAATATGATGCGGTCCATTTCTAGCTCTATGGTGTTGTGAATATGAAGTTAATCCTCCGTAACATGATCACCTTCTCCAATACACTTTCTAGTATATGTTGTATGCGGGACACCAATTGTCCATTGTTGTTAGCCCCTTCATGGCTGTCTTGGATGACTAGGAGATGTTGTCACTATATTTGCTTCTTCTTCCCTTTATAATATGTAGGATAGCCTATTAACTTGTAACATATGTCTCTTGAGTGTTTTTTCACATTGCAATGAGTATAGTACTTAAGTTTGTTGCAAACTTCTCCGATATGTATTACACTCTGAAATTTTTTGGTGATTATGTTTATATTCTAGGTTAAGAAAAGTATCGTTATGTTAATTCGTAGATGACAAGGGAAATGTGTACGAACGGAAAAGCAAAGAGTATGTGAAGATTGTAAGAAGTCCAATTTAAATGACTATATCTCAAAAATATAATGAATTAGAAACCAGGCCTATCAAAATAAAGGTCTTTTGAGGCTGATTTTCAGAACATCAGGCTCGCTTGCCCATTGGAGTTCAAAGTATAAAATTATAGACGTTTTACGGTGGCACTACGGCCGGTGATATTAGCCTTAAAATTGCTTTATATTTTAAGTTTTATGCTATAAGATTATTTTCAACGTTTCCGGATATGAGGTGCTTACTTACTCTACGAAATCCTATCTCTTTTCAGCAGAAAAGCCTAAGAAACCAAGAGGAAATACGTCAAGAAAACACTGTCAAAACTCAAGCAAAAGTCCATGGAAATGAAGGCAACTTTGTGGTGAAGTTGTTGCTGCCTTGTAGCTGTATTTTTGCGGTGTTGTTGTGGAGACTTGCTGCGTTTCTAAAGCATTTCTAAGCCACACATATGCTCCCTCTTGGCAGGAATTATGCACAAGTATAAAATGTGAGAATTCTACTACTAAACTTGCTTGAATTCATGAGTAAAAAGCTAGAAGTTGAAGTATTTGGTGGTTTTGTGAGCGCTACTACGCGTTTTGGACAGGAAGGTTACTGCATTTTTGGATAAGTTGAGGTCAATTACTCCTATTTTTAACCAAGAACAACCCTCAACCAAAAGGTAAGGATTTCTCCCTTTTAAAGCCTCTCAAAATCGCAAGCGAAAAGATAGAAATTGGCAGCTAAGTGAAATTTGCCCGATGAATTATTTTGAGATGAATTTTGCTCATTTTCTTAGTCTTTTTGGATGTTTCTTTTCTTGAGTTATACTTCATATTGAGGGAAGAATTACAGTATAATTAAGGTAAAATTTCCTCTTGTTTCTCCCTAAAAAATTATAGTGAAAAGCTAGTTAGAAAATTGTTAAATGTTGTTGATGTTGTCGTGTGTTGTTGTTACTATTGTGGCTGCCTTTGGTTACTTATTTTGGGTTGCATTTCGTGCTATAGATTAAGTTTGTTGTTGGCACATATAAATCAACTGGATTAAGGAGGTTGAAATCTTATCATTGAAATGGGAAATCGGCTAAAGAAAAGTTCATCGGAGAAAGGTATGTAGGCGCTCAGTCCATCGTTCTTTTAAGCATGACTCATGCATTGTGAATTGAATGATCCAGAAACCTCTTTACAAGTATTGAGGCAATATGTTAAGCTTCATTTAAGTATTTAAAGTTTCATGTTTTATTGAGGTTGAACGTTAATATTATGCATAGCCGAAGTGTTTAAATTGTGATATTGTGTTGATTGTTGTCGTAGTTATACATCGAGTTGAAGACCCCTCTCGTAGGCATTGTTAAGTTTGGTCCTTACGTCTATATTATATATGTGCTGAGTGTGTGATGTTAAAGTGTTTAAGGTCTGGTTGCTAAGCGAAATTGGTGAAATAATCAAGATGATGACGTGTAAACGATTTTAAGCCAAGTAAAGTCGCAAACTGTGGGAGTAAACGAGCTTATTGAATTAGGATTGACTAGTTATGGTTTTCCTTTATCTTATGTGTATGTTATGAAATATGTCAGGCCAAGGGGATATTTCATAATCCATTTCCCTTAATCGAGCGACAAGTTAGCGAGTCTCCGGTTCTAATGTCTCTTGAATACGATCTATAAATCTTTTTGAAACTCTTAGATCATCCGCAGTTCCTTATGATTTATAAAAGTTTTGAATACATGCATTTAAGTGATATTTTCTAGCTTTACATGTTATATGTGCTTAGTTGCAGTTATGCATTACGAAGGGAGCTTATACGAATACATATTTAGTACTCATCATTTCTATGTTATACGTGTTAAGTTGGTCAGTATAAGCCATATCGGCTTCATTTATGATTTTGTTTAAGATTTATTGATTTTACCCCCATATGGTACACCGGCAAGATGAATCTTAGCTCGGTGTGGTACATTAGTTGGAGGCATTTTTATTTCCTGCGGTGTGGTACCTTGGGCGAGGATGAATTTTTATGGATTTTATGGTGGCTGGCCTCTAACATTTCATTTATAGTTTGTTTTGTGCATTAGATGATTGCATTTACACTTCAATATTGAGTTATTGTCGGGTTGATTTTCAAGATTATGGGTTGTTACTATTCCTTGACTACGGATCAATTATCATTGTTATCTTATATGTTTCGGTTTTCGGCCTCACATACCGAGTATATTTTATTCGTGCGACGTCCCTTCATACGGAGACCTTTCCCGCAATTATGTTGCGTACGGTAGAGGCTCAAATCATCAAACGCGGTAGGAGACGTTTGTGAAATGGCGGTATGCTCCTCTCTTCTAGGAGCTATGTCCTAGTTTTAATTATTTTGAGTTTTGTGTATAGCATGCGTAGGCCTTTTATAGCCTGAAAACCCAAAGATTAGACTCGAGAGTTGAAACGGAGAAAAACATAAAATCTAGCATCAGGCATAGAACGATTCATGAGGTGACCCGTTGGTTTATCCCACGAGTCGTGATATGACTTCGTGGTGAATTCGGGTGAAGAGTTGGAAATGCGGGAAATGGGATACGGAGGTGAGCACGACTCGTGGTCGAGCCCCACGAGTCGTTAGGTGTTGCGTGAAGTGGTGTTTGAGTAAAGAGGAAAATGGAGGCAGTATACTTGACGGGAGGACCCCGAAGTCGTGGTCGGTCACTACAATTAGATGGGGAGGATCATGGTTAGCTAGCGAAGAATTCTTGGTATTGGGGCGGTGTACGCACGAGTGGTGGTCACCCGGTAACAAGTCGTGAAGTCTTCCTTTATGAACCGAGGAGACTTGTTGAGCGATGCATCACGGATCAAAGCACAAGTCGTGGCCATAGAGGGCATTCGTTCGTTCCTCGTTAGAACCATCGGCGGTTATTTTCACTGCCAAATTTAATAAGGGCTTTTCGTAATTCCTAAGATCCTAAGGCCTAAACTCGTCATTTTGAGTTATGAATAATGACTTTTAAAGGGGTTAAGTTCATTTTAGGCCATTTTCATATCCATGCATGCAAGAGTGATAGTGCAGAGAAGTGATCGAGGCAATCCTTCAAGGTCTTTCTTCAATTTCTTCGGCATTCAAGGAAGCGTTAGAATCGGCCATAATCGGTATGTAGGGTTATGAGTGGGTGTTTTCGTCACACCCATGCCCAATCTCTCCTAATTCATGAAAATTCTATTCAAAAATCTTATGGGTTTATTTATTAAATCTTGTGGAATTTTAATTATCTATCCATAGGTTATAATTTTCATGATTTACACTATATTTTATGAATCATGATCAAATTTTACAACTAATTGCATGTCTATGATGAATTAAGTTGTGATCTCTACTATCGTTGATATCATTGAGCCGCAAGTGTACGGGTTGCACCGTAATATAGTGGCCCTTTTTAGAAGAGCAAGATGTCGAACCCACGGGAGGCGGACTACGAGTAAACCTTTTCGAATGTTAATCTACTATAACTCTAATAATGAAGACAACGGTGTAAAGAAAAGTTTTTATATTTTGGAAACTATTTTTATACTAAAGTAGAATATTTATACAAGTGAGTCAGAACTATGAATGTGAGCATGTTTGACTAACGAACATGTAAAGAAATTAATTATCAACATACATGGTTTATCTTTTCTCCGGTTGCTAGTCGGAACATACTTTTTATGGATTAAAACTCTCGTATTTAACCCAACTTAAGAATCATGAACCTTCCACCTACATTTACGTGATAAGAAGAAATTCATGTTCTAGCCATAAAACCGATTCCACACTTGACTAATACGACTTTGGCCCGGTATATTTCTATCCTGAAGGTAAATCAATTCTCAATTTTCCCAAACTAAGAACAGATCATATCCTATTAATTCACAACTTTTTAATTTCTTGCCCTCTCGAAGACAGCCAGGACTTTTTGGTTACATTAACGTGGCCGAGATATTAATGCGGTAAGAACAAGGTAAATAGAACAACCATAGAAGAAAAGATGAAACAACCAAATAATCAACAATTACATTTCAATACAACGGTTTATAACCTCGGCAAGAAGGGGAATTAGCCACTCATTTGTGGATTGAACATACGTTAAATGAATGTAAATCATGCAAACAATTGAAAAGAAAGAAGAAGGGATAGAGAAAACCCTAAGAATTTTCGTCCTCTCAGAAAATTTACTTTGTAACCCGTGTTCTTGCTCCACCAAGTCGGAATAATTAAAAATGAACCTAAGTGTTTCTATTTATACTGAGGATAATTTTTCACAGATAACAACAACGTGTCAACGGAGTGCATCGCGAGCACGCCTCCCAGTGAGCACGGTGCAAGCTTTCCAGCAGAAACTCTCGGATGTTGGCCGCCCGAGTAATGGCTCACAACGTGGCACGACATGCAGCGAGGCATGCCCCGGCGTGCCACGGTGCAAAACGCGGACCTTCTTTGGAATGTCAAGGTCTGGGATCATTAATTCCAACGTGCCACGGCTTGATCGCGGACCCTCTGCGGAATTTCTTGAATTTATATCTCCTGGACCAGAATGCATCCGCGATGCGCGTGTCACGGCTCCATCGCGAGCCCTTGAATTCCTTGCTTCTCCACACTTTTGCTCGTTCGAGTCCATCTCGATTTCTCCCAACATGTATCTTAACTCCATAAAAAGTATGTTTTCTGCCAAAACAACGCTAATCATGTTAGTTAGTATAAAATCACACTTCCATAGAATTTACATGAGAATGTACACACATTGTTGGATAAACAAGGCAAGCGATGCTTTTGAGTATCAATTGTATATAAATATGCACGATCACCTACCCACACTTAAAATCTTGTTCGTCCTCGAACAATACTCATACCTCATGAGGTATCCCATCATGGCTACTTTGGCTCGACAATCAGAGCTACGATTATAGATATTTTCATAACAAATCATCAACAAGGCATGTATCGTTTGCAATGAAACTTAATAAATCAAGACCTCCTAAACTCAAGAATGGAAGCTCTCGATATTTGTGACTGCATGTAAATTAATGACAAATGTCAAACAAAGAATTTCATTCTTTCGTCAAGCATGCGCCCTCACATCCACAGAACTTTCCCCTCTTTTAAGATCACATGAACTCTAAAATCATTCATGCAGGGGCATGTACCCTATTCTCTCTCTCCCCAGTATTCCACATGCGTCGTGTCACTTGACCCATAGGCTTGCCTCAGTGTATTATTGCCCTTAATATAAGGGCCCAGCGTGATGTAAGATCACGTAGGACTTAACGGTTGTAATGTCGGCTATGGAACTAGTATATCTTGGGCTAACCAATAATAGCAGCCGCATCCTTAAGCGCTTTTATTATCCCGTCACATTACGGACATATTTCTTCCTTCCTCTTTTCTTGAAGTCTTTCTTTATTTTTGTCACCCACTTCTTTAACATCCTTACTATAAAATGAAATTATGCAACTTTATTTCCTTTAAATGGCCATTACACCATTGACTCTTTTTCTTTCTTTCTTTTCTTTTCATCCTTTTCTTTTTCCTCCACTGCTTTTCTTTAAACCATTTCACTTTCCTTTACAACATTAGGAAAATTATATATTTTCTTGGCTTAAAGCTTGGATTTGGTTTTACGGACCATGAAAGAGGGTTAAACTTGGTTCACCTTTTCGACAAGAAAAAAAGTATAAATTTTAAGGCTCGGATGGAGTAGCAGTTTAATCTTCGAGGTGGATATGAAAAGAAAATAGAAAAACTTTTGGTTAAGCAAAAAAGCCTACATCCTTTCCTACACTACACACTTCCTTCATTTCGTTTCGTACACACAACGAGCAAGTTCTAGACACTTCACCAATAGCATGGGAATAGCAAACCTCCTTATCACGCTCGATGCACATACTCAAACTCAAGACCTTCCACGAGACTCTTTAATCGGCTAATTACAAAAGAATTCAAAATTAAGCTCCAATTCAACCTTAGAATCGGGATTACATGGCATAAGTGTCTCACATATGTACAAAAATTTGCATGCTTTCTACGAATCATCTTTCTTTGATTATAAATGTATACTGACACGCAGCAGATGCCATTTGGCCATAAGAGTAGCAACATGCATGTGATACACCAACAGCCCAAAATTTAAAATAACTACTCCTATCGACTACATTTCCCTTAAGAAGATCGTCATCCATCCATCATAGGGAACGGCCATATTTACGACTCCGGTTTCAATGGGACTCTTGGACAAAAGAGCGAAAACAAACTCAGAAATCCCAAAAGTAAAAATAGTTACGAAATTTTAAAAATATCGATAATTTCGACAAAGCTATTTACACTAGCTAGCAAGCATTCCACATTACACGGCTTCACAACGAGAAATATTTACAAAAGCTTGAACATACACATAAAACAGGTCATTGAACAAACAGCCAACGAGAACAAGATATGATTATATACAGACAAGACAAAATTCAGCACCACCTAACTACCTCCCACCCCACACTTAAAATCGAACAACGTCCCCGGTGTTCACTTACAATCCACAAACGAAGGTGGGTGGTGAAACTCTGATGAGTCAAAGTACTCCACTTCGGCCGTCGGAGTTGTTGCCGCCTCGTCCCCATATGCAGATCTCCCCATCATCCTCTCAGGCTCCAACATCGGAATCTCGCGGCCGTGTCTTCTCATCAGTGGGGACATTGTCATCCACGGGCTCCACAAAAACTGGGACCACCCGACATAGTGCCTGGCATTTTCGCCAAAGGTAATCTAAGTCATTTTGCCTGACCTCATCCTCAGTTGCAGGTCTCCTTCTATCCGTGTTTGGAGCATCTGTATCCGAACATGCGGGCCACCTCTTTGGCACCCAGAGCATGTCGCTCGGCTAATGTGGCTTGGCCGTGGTGGTGTGGGTGCTTAGTCTTTGTGACATCTATGGCACGCAGCTCCATACAGGATGTAGTCCAGGAGCCTCTTCCTCGACCTCTAGGCCCTCAGGAACGTAGTCAAACAACCGCCAAGCCCATTGCACAGTGCCTGATGCCGGGCTGTCTTCATGGCGGATGATCACCGCCCCAACATCGCATCTCCAGCCCTTTCATCAGGGCATACACCGGGCATACACGATCACGGGTCACATCCGTCATATGCACCGAGGAATCAAACGGAGCAAACAATTTTTAGCCGAGATCGGCACTCACTGTTCATCGTGAATAGAGTGTCGATAGCCCCTCTCCTTGTGCATGCTCCGGCGATGCCGTCGGCCGGAGCTCAATGTGCGGTCTGATATCCGCATAGGGTAGAGTGATATTATTCAGATGCGTGGGCATGGGTGTTTTTGCGCCCCAGGTATGGCATTGAGGTGGTGAGGCTCAAAGTGTGACATCACGGCCTTATCTTGATGGTGTGACTCTGAGCGTTGGGTTCCGGTTAATAGAATTCCCGAATTAAGTGCGGATTGCACTCCTTGGGCTCGTCAAAAATGAACGCGGCCGCGAGCGTCATCCGTTGGCACTGTCACGAGCTCGTACCAGCGGGTCCTTAAATATGCTCCTGAAGTATTTGTTCTCCCTTGTGCCGTGTACCACTTCTTCCCTTCCTCGGTCACCCATACGGTTCCATATTGGCGTGGCTGGCGCGTGGAACGGCCCAGATGTTTCTTTGCAAATTTCTTGCTCCCGAGTCTCAATCGTTTCCTTCCTTTGATGTGGATCAGCCCTGCCCTTGTCACACTTTGCTTGCCATTGTTCTGTCAAAGAAAGCAGAACGGAGTCCCGATGTCGGTCAAGTTAAACAGCTTCGACTAAGTTTGGGTTCGACTAAGCCACCCACACTTAGTCTTGAGTCCTCATTTTAGCATTTTGGCCAGATCATACTTATTTTATTATTTACAAAAAAAGCAAAGCCAAAAACAACAAAACAACCAAAATGCCTCAGCCATTCGGCGGATTCGACAGTATAACCTCTATGTACTACTCGGACTTCGTACAGCTAATCCCACATACCATAGTCACATTTCATCAAATAGCACTTAGCCAAATGAAAAAAATAATGAAAATTCTAAAAACCCAACCTAAGCGATTCCCAATTTCTATATGATTTGATAATTTCATGCAATTTCAACCAATTTGTTCCTAGAAAATTCATCGTTTCTTTAGCATAATACGTGAAGCACAGCACGTTCAAACGCACCCACATGTACAAACTAACACTTTTTCACATTCCAACCTCAAATCCATTTCTCTATTGTAACCCAACCCTATATACAATTTCACAACCAAATTTGAACAAGCATGTAATTTTAGCGTTCATATAATCACCACGATACTATGAACAATGACAACCACTTGGCTCTATGAATTTAAGTTTAAATTATACCTATAGCAGGTTACTTCTATCTTTCATGCTAGAAATCGAAAGTATTTAGCAAAAATTGAGGTTGGTTCAGAAACGTACGCTATGTGAAGAAAAGTTGATGAAATTTAAATTGCCTAAGTCCATGCCACGTTGGGGAAGGGAAATTTTGGGTGTTTGTCGCGGAGGGGATGGGAAATGGGAAAGAATGAGGCGATTTAGTGTTAAAGGGTATTTTCGCGTGGGTCGCCCGGTGACCGGTGTGACCCGGCGGTGCCGTCAGCATGTCACGGGTGCATCGCGAGCACGCCTCCCGCGTGACACGGAGCCATGCATAGGCAATGGAATTTGTAAAATTCGGATTTTCCACCTTCAACGTGTCACGGAGAACAACGTGGGCCTCCTCCGTGACACGGGCCATCGCGTGACTCCTTTGTTTTGCCACTTAAAATTTTTTTCTTACCTCGCTTTTCTCCTTTACATTCCTTTGCATTTTTCCCTCCGATCAGCTTTGTAACATATCTTACAACAAGAAATTCGTTAGAATTCTCAGGTTTGTGAACATAATATTTTTATTTTTCTAGTTATACACACTATACCATACATATATATACTTATTTAAAAAAAAAAATTCTTTTCTCTTTTTTTCTTCTTGTTTTTCTATGTACAATTTTACAAGCAACAATTCACGGGTTGCCTCAGGTGCGGCGCACAGTTCTGGAGTCTCGGCTCGGCGTCGTTAAGTTAATTCCGCCCCTAGGGTGACGGACGTTTTCTCCACGAACTCATCCTCACCCTGTCAGCTTACCTTTCTCGGGGTTTCCCATTAGCTCTCGAGACTCAAGCCACGAGCAGCATTCGGTTGCTCAAACACGTGTGTGAGAATTCCTCGTACACGGCTGGGAGCTTGGTGGCCTTGTACACAATCGAACACCTCCACCTTGTCATGTGCTCGCATAGGTAGCTTCCTATGACTACGTCTATTAGCAACTCGATTAAGCCAAGAAAGGCCGTCCCAAAATAAATGGGACTTCGGCGTAAAACAAAATCGGCACAGCAAATCTACGGGAAAGATTGGGAGGCGGAGCTTGCACTAGCACGTCACTCCACAATACCATCTGGTCTTGCCAAGAGGCGATCATGTTGCAAGATCAACATTGTAGGTCACAGGACTCCTAGCCCCAACTACTTGAATCTGGGAATTCGGCATCAAGTTAATGCTCGCTCCCAAATCACACAATCCGCGAGAGCTCGGATGCTTTTCCCAATTGTTATCGAGATTGTGAAGCTCCGGGGTCTTTGAGCTTAGTAGGCGATGCGGTTGCTGTCAGGAAGTGCACTCCTCGTAAAGTTGCAAGTAGCATATTCGGTAAGCACCTTTTGTTGGCCACGATGTGCTTTATGTACTTTGCATACTTAGGCACTCACAGAAACATCAACAAGAGGTAAGTTAATGTGTACCTATTTAGCACCTCCATGAATTTTTGAAACACGCCTCCTCCTTGTGCTTCTTTAATCGTTGAGGAACGGGGTAGGTCTTTACGGTCGGCATCCTTGTGCTTCCCCCTCTCATCATTTGCTCCTCTCAGCTCCTGCTCCAGAAATTTGTTGAGGTGGTCTTCTGGATCCCACCTCGGCCTGGCTGGAAACCACTCCCTCGTGGTCCACGATCTACACCTTGGGGTTGGGAGTGCGTGTCGATGGGAAGTCCTCCTCTAGGCACAGTGTTACGGGCTCCGGCAAAGCGCCCCAAATGATACTCGGCTAGCCTTGGTAGCTAGCTGATTATTCTTGACCTCGGTACGCCAATTTGACATAGTCGACTGAATTCAAGCAGCACAGCTATCAATTGCTGAACATCTCCTCAGCGGCCCGGGTGATGGTGGTGGAGGAGGAGCATTATTTGTTCTATATTGTGGCCCGATAGTTACTGTGGCCCTCCTTGATTATACCGCCCACCCTGACTCGAACTACATCCCTTGATAGTTGTTGCTACCCCGAGAGAGAAATTCGGATGATTCCTCCGAGTTAGAGTTGTAGGCTTTGTTTCCCATCTTGTTGGTGATTGTTCTTGTGCATTGAGCAAAGTTCTGATCTGGATTTGCTCCACCAACACTCAGTGAGTGTTCATTGCTCCCTTCACACAAATCTGGCTGCCACTTTGCATTCTTGGGGCTTGAGGCCCGACTCAAGCTGTTGCGAATGGGTGTTTAGTTGATTCACGCAAGGCGGCTATACGTGCGGCGATAGGCATGCAATCCATCCACTTCCAAGACTCAGTTTGCTTTCCTTGCTCCTCCCTTGAAGAGTCAGCATTCCACTCAGGACACCCTGAGAAATACGATTAAGCAAAGAAATATAAAGCTCCTGTTAAGTCTTTCTAATGCTTGTCCCCAGTTTGCCCGAATCTAGCAAATATTTCGTGTGGGGTTCCAAACCCTCTATAAAAAGTGTGCACCAGCACATCATTGGATTGATGGTGATGAGGACCGGTCCATGAGTGATTTGAATCTCTCCCAAGCGATCAGATTCTCTCCTTCTCTTTGTTTGGAAACTTAGAATTTGACTTCTAAGTCTTCAACATTTTTCTAGGAAGGAAGAATCGGATCAAGAACTTCTTTGCAAGATCATCCCATGTGGTTATAGAGTTTGGTGGCTGTTTCGGCCACCTCTTGGCTTCTCCAAAAGTGAAAATGGGAGCAGTGTAAGCTGACATGAGTACGACACTCCGGCGGGGATGTAAGTGTCACTTATCTCCAAAAAGGTTTGAAGATGTTGTTGTGGATCCTCGTGAGGAGACACGTGACGCCCGCTTGTGTGCGGCAATTGCACCATGTTACATTTTAAGCTCGAACCTCCTCCTAGCTCAGGTTTGCGGATGCTAGATGTGACATTACTAGCATGTGGGATTGCACATCGCGAGCAGAGCACATTGCCATTTCCTCGAGCACTGAATACCCGCACAAGTGGTGGATGCTGTGGTTGCTCCATAATGGTTTGTGCGAGCAGCGCAATTTCTTTAGACTTCTCCCAGTTGGCGATGGAATTGTGCTTTCAGGCTCTAAGGATGGATCCACCAAACCTTTGTCTCTTGCAGTGTTCAACAGAGTCTGTTTATCTGCAAAATCTGAGGCTAAGACCAGGTTGTCAACAATAAAATGCAAATAGCAACTAACACTTTAAGAAAATTAAATTTCACCAATTACTGTCTGACAACGGCGCTAAAAACTTGATGAGCCCGCAAGTGTACGGGTTGTACAAGTAATATAGTGGCCTTTTTAAGAACCGGAATGTCGAACCCACGGGGGCTGGACTACGAGTAAAACCTTTTCGAATGTTAATCTACTATAACTCTAATAATGAAGACAACATTGTAAAGAAAAAGTTTTATATTTTGGAAACTTTTTATACTAAGGTAGAATATTTATACAAGTGAGTCGAGACTATGAATGTGAGCATCTTGGAAGCTAAAGCAGACATGTAAAGAAATTAATTATCAACATACATGGTTTATCTTTTCTCCGGTTGCTAGTCGGAACTTATGCCTTCAGATTAAAACTCTCGTATTAACCCAGCTTAGAATCATGAACCTTCCACCTACATTTTACGCTGTGATAAGAAGAGATTCATGTTCTAGCCATACAAAAGCGGATTCCACACTTGACTAATACGACTTTCGGGTATATTTCTATCTGAAGGTAAATCCAATTCTCAATTTTCCCAAACAAAGAACAGATCATATCCTATTAATTCCTGACTTTCCGGTTCTTGCCCTCTCGGGCAGAAGCCGGACTTTTTGGATTTACATTAACATTGGCAGAGATATTAATGCGGTAAGAACAAGAATTAAATGAACAACCATAGAAGAAAAGATGAAACAACCAAATAATCAACAATTACATTTCAATACAACGGTTCCTAACCTCGGCAATAAGGGAATTAGCCACTCATTTGTGGATGGAACATCATTAAATGAATGTAAATCATGCAAACAATTGAAAGAAAAGAAAGAAAGGGATAGAGAAAACCCTAAGAATTTTCGTCCTCTCAAGCTTCTTTTTGTAACCCACGTTCTTGCTCCACCAAGTCTGAGAATAATTAAAAATGAACCTAAGTGTTCTATTTATACTAGGGATAATTTTTCCCCGGAATAACAAGCAACGTGTCACGGAGTGCACCGCGGAGCACTGCCTCCGTGACACGGTGCAGCAGAGCTTTACGGATGTTCGGCCACCCAGGTAATGGCTCCCAACGTGGCACGGCATGCAGGAGCATGCCCCGGCGTGCCACGGTCGCCTTCGAGACCTTCAGCTTGGAATGTCAGGTGCGGGAAATTAATTCCAATGTGCCCACGGCTTGATCGCGGCGGACCCTGCGGAATTTCTTGAATTAATATCTCCCGGACAGAATGCATCGCGATGACGTATGCAGCTCCATCCCGGAGCCACTTGAATTCCTTGCTTCTCCACACCGCGCCTTGCTCGTTCGAGTCCATCTCCACGATTCCTCCCAACATGTATCTTAACTCCATAAAAAGTATGTTTTTCTTTTGCCAAAACAACGCTAATCATGTTGGTTAGTATAAATCACACTTCCTACAATTTACATGAGAATGTACACACATTGTTGGATAAACAAGGCAAAAGCGATGCTTTTGAGTATCGGTTGGCATATAAATATGCCCCCTGATCAATATCCATAAACCTATCATGATTTATGACTCGTAATATAGATTTATTCAAATGCCCATTATGAATTTACGATTCTGAAAGCACATTGCATGATCTATAAGTATGCATGAACCTCATGATTTTTCTAATTATGTTTTGGCCAACCAGCGTGTGTTTTACCCTCATGGCTAGTCACTTATTTACAAGCATGCTTATGATTATCACGATTTAACTAGCCCATGAATCTCATGTATATTATCCTATGGGCATTATATATATTTTGTGAGTAGTATTTAACCTTTAGTAGAGTTCGAGACCCGGGTTGTGCCCCCAATCTCGAGAACTACGTGCCGCGTAGGACATGATGGGACCTCCTTTGTGGCTGTCCCTTGCCCAAATGGGCACTTTCATTTGTGATATCATATACTTCATTATTCTACCTTTGAAAAGGTACAAACACCCTCAGGCTAAGCTTTACAGTCGGGCTCCATGTGTAGTCATATGGGGTATGTCGAGTTATAAGAATCTCCCATTGTTACGCATGTTTTATGCATTGATATGTTTATTATTTACTCAAGTGATGATTTAATAAAGTTTCTCTCATGACTATGATAATGAATGGTTTACGAATGATTTGAAAACCTTGAGTCTTATGTTATATCATGATACTTATGTTACGAGCATGTTGTCCTACTCTTATGATCATTTATGTGCTTTAATGTATTTTAAACGTTCGTTTTATTTATATTGTATACTCGGTACATTTCACGTGCGGCCGCATGCATACATATTATATCGTTTCATCATACGAGACCGGCTCTCGTACTCGATCCCGTCGGTAGTCCATTTCAAGTTCGGCATCCAACCTTTTGGTGAGTCCTCATTTTAAGGACCATATGTTTCGAATTTGATGTTCCTTTTTGTTTTAGTTTCTTTGGGTTACAGTTGGGAATGTTGTCCCGTCAAAGCCCGTCTAATACGATAGATGCTTTCAAACTAATTGTAGTAGTACTCGGAATTTATTATATATTTAGTAATGTGTAAACATCATGCTATGTTATGTTATGGTTATGTTTCAAGCAATGATGTGGAGTTAGATGAATGTTATTGCCATGGGTCGACTTGGAGTCTCTCAAGGCTCCTTGTCCCGTGTTATGATACGGAATTAAGCGTTCGATCATGACAAACTTGGTATCGAAGTCAAGGTTTGGGGATTTCTAGGGTGTGCAGCCGTTAAGTAGAGTCTTTTCATGGGTGTGAGCGCGACACTTATGACGAAAGAGGCTACGAGGCATTTTTAAATGTTCCCTTCATTCATGATCTCATGTCATGCGATGGGAGTATCTTCTATCTTAATTCGTGCTATTCGCGATTGGGAGAATCATGCTCTCCCCAAAGAGAGGAAATGGTAGGAGGATGGAAACGGAGATGGACACGAGGATGGCAGAGATGGAGCGCAGCGGGGCCCGCGGTTCGGGGCAGGGCAGGAGCTAGTTGCCGTCTTGAGTTTCGACGGCTATTCATATGCTCACGTAAGCCTTAATCGCTCGGGTCAATCGACGCGGTTGCGCATGTTGCAAATGTCCCAGTAGCGGTGGCTGAGTCGGGGACTTTTTGAGAATGAACCTCCGAGTTCCTCGGGTCAAAAGTATATGAGGACACTTCATGAGTTTGTGGCCAAGTTGTGAAGATCACCCGAGTCATAGGGGTGAATGGGTTTGGAGAGTGTGCGAGTTGGCCTCATGCTCAGTGAAAGGGTCGCACACATATCGGGTTCGGCCAGTGGAGAGACGGTAGGGCAGCCGGACCGAGCCTGTCACTTGGGAAAGAGTTTATGCGTCTTTGCAGATGGGTTTCAGCCTGCTGAGATGTAGGAGGCGAAGGCGGTGAGTTTGTAAATACGAAGCGGGGTGATATGTCGGTTCAAGAGTAAAACAGAGTTCACCCCCTTATCCAAGTATGCACCGAGTTAGTGGCGGACCGGAAGGGATCGGGTGAGCCCGTTTGTGCATGGAGTGGAAGACTACCTAGATAAGAATTTGTAGGATCGCCATGTTGCATGCGGATGTATATATTTTCTCGCATAGTGTTGCATGCCCGGAAGATGGAGTCGGTGTATCGGAGCGAGAGAGAGGCGAAGGGCCGGGACGGAGACAATTATGGAATTTCTCGAGTTAGATCGGTGGGTGGGCCGGCGCCCGACGATCTCATCACGGGTCTTTTTTTCGACACCATCATTAGCTAGTACGCCATCTAGATCACGAGGGGAGTCGGAGGCAGGGCTTCAGGTCGAGGGCGGTAGCATGCGAGGTAGAGTGCACTTTCCCGGCATGTCACGAGGTGTAGCAGAATCACCCGGGGAGGTGCCTAGTTGGCTCGGACCTTGTTCCGGTGTAGCAAACCCAGAACCACGAGACTCAAAAGATTACCCTTCGGCTAGATCGGGGACAGTTGAGCCCGGTATGCCGGCCGCTAGTTCAGCCACTCGGTAACCGTCCCTCTAGTATGGTTCTCAAGCTAGTTAAACTAGCATTCGCGCGGGAAACGGGTTCTATGCCCTTGATAAATCGGGGAGCAGGAAACTTCACCGGATGTGGTTGCGGTATGTTTCAAGTGTTTCATCTTGATGCTTATGCTATGTTGATCATGGGATGCCTTTTTCCTTTGTAGCTGCCCTGCTGTAGCTTTGGATTCGAGTCCGAAACTTTATTCGGAACCATTTTTAGTTTCTACCCCATTGGTGATTTGCTTCAGCTAGGCGGGTGTATGAGGTGTAGGATCATTATATTGCGTAAAGGCAC
Organism: Datura stramonium; assembly: GCA_018107945.1. NCBI lineage: Eukaryota > Viridiplantae > Streptophyta > Magnoliopsida > Solanales > Solanaceae > Datura > Datura stramonium. The sequence goes on from JACEIK010000256.1 coordinate 309,734, forward strand.
AAGCGGACTTTGAAGAGTTAGACATGGTAATTTGATATTATTCTCGGTATATATTGGTTGTATGCGTGTTATACTTCTATTAATTGTAGAACTCGGGCGTGGGATTCGAGATTTCCGGGTGGAACCCGGTCCTAGAGTAGAAGGGTAGTTCGGGTACGTATGCGTAGGTCGTTTATTTCTCCTATCTAGAGACGGCAAGATGATTTCCAAAGGGTTGTATGTATCATCTAGTTAGGGTTAGGATGTTGAGTCCGAAAACCTCGATATCCCGATCGGCTCCAGGTTGTGCGTGAGTACCAGTATTCACACGATAATTCTTGAGTGTTCCTCCCAAGAGGGAAATTAATTTTGGTATTAACCTTCTTCCCAACCGCATAATCTGCTCGATCCCTCCTTAAATAGCGTCGAGGAATAAAGGAGTTGAAGGAACAAGCGAAGGACACCGTTAGATAAGGGTTTCATTAGACCAAAACAGTCTCCATGGGGGTGCATCGGTTCTCTTTGTCCGAAAGAAAGATGGTTCTCTTGGCGTGTGTATTGATCATCGGCTTAATTGAACAAGCATGTTGTCCTACCCATGATCATTTATGTGCTTTAATGTATTTTAAACGTCATTTTATTTATCTTCCCATACTCGGTACATTCCACGTCTTGCGTATACTCTATGCTATATCATTTTATCATACGAGACCGACTCTCATGCTCGGCCGTCGGTAGTCCATTTCAAAGTTTAGCATCCGGCCTTTTTGGTAGGGTGCATTTTCGAGACCATATGTTTCAAATTTTAGTGTTCCTTTTTGTTTTAGTTTTTGTCGGGTTAGTTGGGGATGTTGTCCCATCGGCTTTATATGATACGATAGAGGCTTTCGGACTAATTATAGTACTCGGCTAATATTATGTATTTAGTGCGTTCCGCTTATCATGTTATGTTATGTTATGGTTATGTTCAGCTTAATGATAGGGATTTAGATGAATGTTCATTCTATGGGTTGACTTGGAGTCTCTCGGATCCTTATCTAGTGTTATGATCAGTGCAGCGTTCAAGTGTCGTGACAAGGTCGAGGCCTGTTGCATTGCATTTTTATTTTTTACTCGTAAGGCCGATGTGGACTAGTTTGTATATTAGTTTTGATTTGTGTAGTACGTGTTGGATTTCCATTGCTCTGTTTAGCTTTATTGTAGCTTTGTCGGCAGGGTTGCATATTCATTATTATGAGATAATATAGGTCGGTATTTATCTTGGTTGGTTGTGATAGGTGGCGGTACGATATAGTGTTACATTTATAGATGTTATATAGTCGGTTTCTCGATCAATCATGAATAAGTTACAGTAGGCTTACGGTTTAGGACGTGACACTATGCCCCGCTTCCTGTCTAATAGTCACAATACATCCACCTCTCTGCCGTCTTTGATAAGAACTATTGCTGAGATCCTTGTCCTCATATCCTTGATTCCCAAATCCACTTCCACAAGGTTTGTTAGTGAATAGATCGGTCGGATCTGTTGATTCGAGTTCCATAATATCCCCGGATAATGCCTGTGGCTTTCATCTTAAATTATCATTGCATAGCATTGATTTACACTTGGAGAGGATTAAGTCATGAAATTTGACTTCTCACTTATCCATAATTGTTATTTAAAATCCATAAGAAACTACAGTAATTTTTGTCTTATAATACTTTCACTATAATCTATTGACTTCTCACAATTACAAGAAGGGGGTGGAATTATTGAATCATATTCATCCATTGATCCTTTAATTTTGAATAGTACACAAGGCCTAGAGAAACTCTGGACATGTGTTACTATTGCCTAATGAAGATGAAAAATCCTTGACATATTTACTTTATCAAAACATTCCTTCAAATCACTCTATACTAAGGCTACATTTTATTGAAATAAAATGCCACTAACTAATCTTTACTTACATTATTCGTTAGCCATGAAATCATAGTTGCATTACATCTGTCTCGTTACTTCTTTCGAGTTTGAAAATCTTCCTTCTTGTCTCTATCAATAAACCCAATTTATTCGTCGTTAGGAGATTCGGTTGTATATGCGACTCCATAGTGTATAATTCTCATGCCTACAAGCGAGAAATTTCAATTTGCATAGCTCCAAGTACGTCCGATGAAATTAAATATAGAGGATGGTTTTGATCGATCGTAGCATTGTTATACTTTAGAATTATAAATACGATTAAATTTGGGCAATTTATTCCTCAGTGCCTTTCACGATACCATGTTAAATTTCTTAATCTATAGGAATGAGGTGAGTAGCATTCATGGATTCTTTAACCGAGAGAAGAGAAGGGAAAGGAAGAATACATTTATGGAGAATGGTGCGAGAGGAAAATATGCGCTGATGTATTGATTTGAATTAGAAAAATAAATTACATCACTCGGTTCAATGTATATACACACAGATGTACGGTTATCAACTACTAACTATGGTTGAGTTACTTAACCATATCTAACCAACTCTAATTAATTTCTAACGACACGGTTATAGTAGTAACCCGATCAAGGCATAAATCAATTCTTTATTTATTTTCTTCTTACGTACTCTTTAATAATAATTATATAATATTTCTCATTTAGTGATTAATAAAATGAAATTGTTCTTACAAGAAACCAGATGATGTTTATATTTGTTGTTGTTATTGCTATTCACTTTCTTTTTTTTCTCCAGTGTAATTCTAATGTTCTAATCACAAGAAAGAATGATTCATTGACGATCAATTAATCTCTTAATTAATTTAAGATACTTTATTTTGAAATTGGGTTGATTAAATTTAAAATTTTGTTGGACATGTAATTTGATTTTAAGACAACATATAATAACAATATAACATTATTTCAATATATTCTATATATTCTTTCTTTCTTCAATTAAATTTTTTCTCATATTAATTTCTTATATATAATTAATTTAAATTATAATTTTTAAAAAAAAACCCTCATAATTTGGGAAAACTATCAAAACCTGTGACTTTTATACGAGTTTATCAAATGAGCAAATAATACTTCATAAACAAGGTATTTGAATAATCTAGGACGCCGCATTAATATGTTGCATATCTACAGTGTTCCTTTTATAAGTAAATATTATCAGCACATATTGTTACATGCTTTCAAATACCATAATTTTATAAAATTCTTTGGTTCACAAAATTAATAATAATAGTAACTAGTTATTCTTTAATATAATTATTTCACATGGTATGGACAATCCATTCACGTTGAGCATGAGTCTTTTTAATAAAATTTAAAATGATGGGTCCTTTGTTTTTAGGAAAAAGGCCAAAAATACCCACGAACTATTCAAAATAAGGTCAAATTTACTCATCAGATTATGTTTTTGGGTCAAAATGGCCTTGTTATATTTGGGCTCAAAAATGCCCTTCAACTATCCGAGATGGACCAAAAATACCCCTCCTTCTAACGGTTATTTCAAGACAAGAGAAGTCATCAGTATAAACACACCACATTTAAAAAATTAAAAAAAAATGGCATATAGCATTTTTTCTTTTAGTTTCGTGCATATTAGGTATAAGTTATTATTTCTAAACATGATATCATGTACCTTTTCGTACTAACTCTAAGAATGATATGATGAAAGAAATAAATTTCAATTATACCTTGATACGTTTATTACTTATTTATCGTTAAGTCATTTCAAATTTCAATCGAACGCCAATATAATTAAAAAAAAATAATAGCTTAAAATTATAAAATTAAAAAACCAAAAACAAACACAAACAAACAATTAAAAATTATTTAAAATATTATTAAAATTAACTGAATTAATCTCATAATCTCTAAAATAAATTTTTACTCAAATTTTAGAAATTAAGAGCACTTGTTCAAAAAAGCGCTGGCAATGGATGATAAAGTTATCTTATTTCAAATAGTTCGAACAAAATTAACTCATTTTTCTTGTTTGGAATAACCATTAGAATGAAGGGTATTTTGATCCATTTTGATAGTTGTATAGTATTTTTGAGCCAAAAATATAACGAAAAGATATTTTTGACCCAAAAATATAATGAGGATAAATTTGACCTATTTTGCGTAATTCGAGGGTATTTATTGGCTACTGTTTTGAAATGAAAAACTAAATTTATGAGTCAAATTTTATATTTTAAAAAATTAAAATTAAAAGTTGAATTGAAATTCTACTTTTTGTAGAATTTGAAATTTAAAATTATAATTGAAATTGAAATTAAAATTTTATGTAAATTTCATATCAAAATTTAAAATGGGGTCCCAAAGCCCATGGCCAAAGACCTAACAAGATATCCATAGTTAAGAGGAGATTAATAATAGGAAAAATTACTTGGACACAATATTTACTATATTAATTATTTATAATATCATTAATTTTTCTGTTTATCAAAACTATCATATTTTTATTAAAAAAATTATCTGATAAGTATGAACAATTGTATAACAAATTCTAATTAAAAATTAATCCCTAAATAAAAGTAATTGTTTCTAATATCTGCTCTCTTAGAATTACTCTATCATAATTGTTACTTCTCTACAAATACATACATCAAAATACATAACAAAAAGAATTACATAGCAAATAAATTAGTAAATATTAAAAAATTTGAAAAAATCAATAAATTCAAAAGATTAAAATAACAACACAATATACATCAATAATTTTTTTAAGAAAACAAAAAAAAAAAAGCATATATCATTTTACACAAAAATATAATTTTTGTATATATATCGATGCGGTTTAAAATATTTATATACTTCGAGACTACAAACTATGAACAGTTTTTGGTATATTAGATAAAATTTTAGTTATTGGACTTTCGGATAAATACAAAAATCAAATGAAATAATAATATATACATATTAATTAGACTAAAGAGGAGTTTTGATATGTTATATTTTAGTATATTCCATAAATTAGGTTATTTTACAACTATCTATCTAATATATTAAGAAGATTTCTAATACTTTAAATATATAAATATGATAAAAGAAAGTTAACTACTCATACAAACAAATACATAAAAAAAAATAGTACGTTAATAGTTAAAACCACTGAATACATTAATGTGAAAAATATTGACTCTATTTCAAACATTTCACAAAATAAAAAAATACATTAAAATATAAAACAAAAATATGTATATTCATGTTAAAAATATGAATTATAATTAATTGATATATATATCAAACATGAGAATACTAACTGGAATATAAAATATATTAAAAATACAAAATAGAGATATATATGTATGTTCTAATGTCAAATACATGAATGTAGTGACATTATATACAAAAAAGAATAAAATAGTGAAAATGTAAAAGATAATGTTTGAATGTATGCCGGACATGAGATAAATAACTTGTATCAATAGTTACAACTTAATATAAAGTATAAATAGAAAAGAAAGATATTTACATTCTAATATCAAATACATGAATTTATAACCATTATATACAATTAAAATATAATAAAAATATAAAAATTGTATATTATACTTTAATGTTAAAGGTACTTATTCTATTTCATACATTTCAGTAAATGATAAATACATTAAAAATAGAAAACAAAAATTTGAAGGTAAAAAAGATTTTGTTAGCCTAATAAATTTTGAGGGTGCGAAACAAATTTTTAGAGAAAAATGTTGTATTTTAGGAGAAGTTGAGAAAGTTGTGGTAAGATCACAGGATACGTTTCCTTAATTATGATGAGACTTTAATTTTGTTCAAACTAATTTAATAACTTAATTATCATTTAATTAGCCTAAAAATAAGAGTGATATAAAATCTTTAATTTGAAACTTAAAATATGTGGCGTGTAACCCAGCAATATATAGAATGGTATAAAGGTAAATTTATCAAATAAAGATCTTATATTGTGATAAATACAAATTAGAAAAATTTAAAATAATAATATAAAAGAAAAAATTGGTATGTTGTTAGCATATGTATTATTGATAAATAATTTTAAGTTTGGTAGAAGGGTAACTTTAGTCTAATAATTGATACCCCATGTAATTTTTTCTAATTAAAAAATCAAAATTGTGTTTAGATATGAAAATATGAATAAAGTTTTGTGAGTGAAATTTGGTAAAATTCGTAAAACTAATTTTTCAAAAATCGTATTTTAAGTTTGAAGTTGAAATAATGTGTCAAAATAGATAAACTTACTTGAAATAATCTCTAAATATTTATATTTTTAAAATTAAAAAAAATTGTTTAGCAAACAGGTAATCAATGTATATACGACACTTTTTTTATGAAAACTTTCTCACATAATTAGAGTATTCTGAAATCTTATTTTATATAACTCTAGAAATTTATTCAACCAATCAAATCTATTTATAACATAATTGACTTTTAAAAGATTTTATTTAATATTTTCTTTAAATATATTTTCATAAGTTCAGTTAACATTTAAAACGTCATGTAATCATTTAAAAATGGGAAGAAATTGGTGATATTTGACATAAATTTTAAATCTTTGGAAGCATTAGGCAATGTCAATACTAAATAATAGTAGTATTTTTTAATATAAGTGGACGGTAAGGGCAGCTTTTATTGACAGGTTTTTAAAATAAGTCAAAAGTGTTATAGTATTATAAATATATTTGTATTATAGTGAATGCTATAAAGATATTTGTATTGTAATAAATTCATGTGTTTATAATGAGTAAGAAGTCTATCTTTTAAAAAAAGTTAGGAGGATTTATCCCTATAAATAGAGGATTTTCCTTGATTGTATTTCGTCACATCAACGAAATAAGAATTTCTCTCCTTCGCTCTCTCTACATATTCTTGTTCTTTCTTTATTATTTCACAACACGTGTCCGGCCACGAGGAGCTTTTTGATAAATGCTACAAATATAGATCTAATACGATTTAATCCTGCGATGTGAATGTGACAATACTTAATAAAATCTTGAAATTTACTTTGAATAGTAAATATGAAATTTACTCAGTGTAAGACTCTAAAAGTAAATCTTGCAATACTCTCGAAGTGGTAAAGTTTGAAATAATAAAATTTAAGAACCATCATTCTTGTTTTTATTTCATATATAGGCAATGTCGAGATTTTCTTTATGATACCAAAGTTTTAAGCAATATTACATAATATAAATTAATGATCAAGATGCGCAAATGAACACGATTGTTTGTCAACAAGAATCATGACACAAGTAGTTCCAAAATTATATTATGAAAAATAAATTGAAAGCTCCAGAGTTTATTAATTATTATGTCATTCATCTTATATCTCTATTATATAGAAGAGCCATGATGGAATGACCAAGGGTATAATTGTAATTTTTTATATTTTTTATATTGATTATGTTTAATTATGTGTTTTTTTAAAACTTAAAAAATTGATATTCTTTCATAAAAAAATACTAGAATGTTTCATTTCTCTTGGTTTTTCTTCTCTTTATTATATTTATGATATTTCAGCTTTATTTTATAGTTTAACCAATTATCTTTAAACATATGTAAATTTACTAATTGATAATTATATTTTGTTAGGTCCATTCTTTTTAAATCATGTAGTTATCTATTAAGAACTTTTTATATATACTTATTCAATCCCATAAAATTTTAAATACTATTATCAATTTTTATTCATATTTTATTTTTCTTCATTTTTTAAATAAGTTTTATTTCGTTAATTATTTACTATTGATAGAATGTACATTTTCTATTATATTTAAGAGCCATGAGTTAGAACGATCAAGAACAATTTTGAAATTTAACATCTAACCTACAAATGATTAAAAAAATATCAAATATTAAAATTTAAAAGTTGATATTCTTTCATTAAAAAATAAAATAAATAAGGCACTAAGCAATTTGAGTATCCCCCGTTGACCTTCTTTTGTAGATAGAATCTTCAATGAGTGGAAACAAGCAACCTTACGTAAGAAAGGTGCTTGTTGAGCTAAGGCAACTTTTCGAGCCCAAGCCCCTTGTATAGGTTGGGCGCTTGAGCGCATCTTTCTCATGTCGATCAAGGCTCATGAGTTTGAAATAAGGGCAAGAAGCAAGGGCATAGCGGAGTTTAGAAAGCGTTGCGCCTTAGCGCATCCCTTTCTTGCGAGAGGAGTGCTAACGCGCGACTACGTTTTCTTAAAGCTTGCTCTGCGGTACGAGCCTCAGACAGAGCCGCGCTCCTTTAATATGATGAGAAGAAGGGGGCCGGCCCTTTTTAAAATCATAATCCTTATTATCTTAAAGTAAAAATGGATGGAAAGTGAATATACAATAAACTTAAAGTAAAAATGAAGAAGCGATAAATAAATTCAACCAAAATGTCGAATTAAGAAAATAAATTAAGAAAATATAAAAAGAGGAGGGATAGTGATTTGTATTTATTTTATTGTCTTGGAATATAAATAGTTCATGATAGAGTTCGAATACACTTTCTTTTCTTTTCTTAAGTTAGTGTAAATCTAATATAATTGCTCTATTTTGCCATTCTCTCGGTTTAATAACATATTTTCTATTCACAACATTTACTAAAAATATATAATATAAAAAATTTATTATTCTACTTAGTAAAAATATAATGAATTTAAGCGATTTGTACCAAAAAATGGCAAAAATAACAAATGCATAATTATAATATGAAAAATTACATAACCAATTAACTTTAATAAGAATAAATTTTAAAATAAAGACTCATGATTGTTATATAATTCAATTAAATCTAACAATTAAATTATCTTCAAATTCTAATAAACTTATTCCATTGCGATAATAAAATGCAAATTAAATATTAGATCCTAAGGGGTCGTTTTGGTTCTTGTATAAGGCCCAAATTAATACATGAATAACTTGGTTATTCATGTATTAATTTAATATCATGTTTGGTTTCTAAATAGAATAAAAATTATTCATGTATTAATTTTATACCATGTTTGGTTGGTAGATTTCAAATGTTGTATAAAAGACATTATGTATTATTTTTATGCGGTGTTTGGTTGTGTTTTAGTAATTCTACATAACTAATACTTACATAAAATGAGGAAATCATGTGTATAATTTTATGCGGGGTAGAAGGTGGAATAAGTTATGTGGGTATTAGTTATGCGTGGAATAAAATAAAAAAATTAAAAAAATTAAAAAAATTAAAAAAATTAAAAAAATTAAAAATATTTTTTAATTCAATATGTAGAGTACACAATTTTTAAACTAAATAATTATTGACTAAATTTTTTTAAAATTTGTAAGCCCTCTTTTATTAAAATTAAAAAAAGTTATATTATTTTTGTGAAAAAAAAGGAAAAATTTTATATATTTGTTTACTTATTTATTTATAAATAATACATATTAATTTATAATAATTAAATATTTAATAATTAATATTTCATGTATTGTAATTTTAATAACTATAAATCCTACATAAATAATACCTACATAACTAATACTTGCATAACTAATATCTAAGTAATTAATACATGAATAACTATCACAACTAATTCATGTATAAAATAATACATAGGTCCCTCATAACTAATTCAAGTATTACTAATACCTACATAACTCTAACTCATAACCAAGCAGTATAAGTGTTTTAAATTTAAAAAATGAATGTTCCCATAATTGATACCAACAACTCTTTAAAATATTTTTGAGTTAGAATTATTTTATTATAATATTTTTATTATGCTAAAATTTTAGTTGGGACAAATAAAAATTATCGTCAAATACTATAGAATATTTTTATGAACAACCTTTCAATTTTTTAAAAAAATAGTAAATCAAACTCTAAATCGGATAATATAGATGAATGGATCTATCTTTCTATTCATATATATTACTAAGAAAAATGAATTTCTATAGTGTTGTAGCGTAGTTGGGGCGTATACGGGCCTTAAATTATCTAGTTGTAGTATAAAGTTGTTATGATCAAAACACAAATTGTAGTAAACACGAGTTTACCAACGACAAAATGGTTATCATATTGAGACTACAAATGATTGAAAGATTAAATATCTTCAAATTACTATGGTTAAGAAATATGTATATGAAAGGTTATCCGATTGTACTACAAATATACGCAAGATGAAATTACATGCTATAATAAACTAGAAGTTTATTGATGTGAAATTCATAACATAGTAAATATGAAATTTACTAAAATAAATAACATATATCATAGTAAACACGAGAAGTTTACTAGTACAAATTATTTTATCGATTGACATGACGTTTTGATCTAATATGATGTATTAATTGAGTATTCAAAATATATTGAGGAACTAGAAGATTCTTCAAGAAATCTTTTGCGTTGCTTGTTCTCATGATAAGTTAATTGTACCGGCCAATGTTGGGTAAGATCCCCAAATTCTGAAAAGTATAAGGTGGATATGGGCTCATACTGCCATGTGATGTCTTAAATTGATGCATTTATAAGATGGTCCATAATGCGTTTATTTAACCTGTAGTTTGACATTCACAAAGATACTTACTCAATATTAATTGAGTTAAAAAGTATATTTTAGATGTGTAATTAAGACAATTCATCTTGATAATCTTGGTTTATATCGAGGAGGTTTGACATTGAATGTCTCCGCTAAATAGTTGAATCATTACTTATGAGAACAAAGCTTAGTGTGTTGATCTATGATATGATATATTATATACAACAACACTTATATTCATTAGATGAGAAATTATGATCAATTCCTCCTCTGCTCAGTGTGGTTCGGGGTTAGGAACCAAATTTTTCATCTAATAACTTTTTGTGTTAATTATATGATTAATGAATCTATCACGATGCACATAGATAATTTTTAAAAGAAGATCGGGGATGCATGTTAGTTCTACTAACATGAGGGAGAGAGAATAAACTGACTAAAAAATATATTGTGAATTATTAGTATGATCCTCATTCAAAATAATTCAAGTCAAATGCATGAGCCATTCTTGGCCTAAAATTAGTTTCATGCTTCAGTTGCAAAAGCTCTATTAAATTTATGTTCTTGAAGGACATAGTCTACATTACCATGAAACATTGCCCAGATTAATAGGTTTCTATTGCAATAATCTTTGAAAGAAAAAGAATGGAGCAAATAATCATAAGGCAATGTGCTTTCTTGAAGAGAAACTGCGACATAACACACTTCATAGTCTTTTGAGAGGTTTGGGTACCTAAGAAAACATTGAAAGTGATGAGATCTCAATGGGTTATGTCTAATTGCAAACCGCTATAAATGATATGCAAATCGATGATATCTTTGATACAACATAGCGCGCAATATTGTAAAAGATTATGAGGATACGATTTCTCGTCTATTAAAGCATCTTTGATGTAAAAATAATTATCAAGTGAAGCGATGCGGCCCACGATAGCGCGCAGCTTGTGGACACATGATCGGAACACGGAAGATGTCACGCATTTAAATACTAATAAATGTTATCACTTGACAAAACTTATATGAAAATCTTGAAGGATTCAAAATGCAGAAGCATTTATAAGTTTTGCAAACTTGTTCATAATCTTTATATAAGAAAATCAAATAAGAAAACAATGCACTTGTTGTTTATGCGTGTTATAAACCTTATACGAACTCCAGTGAGCTTCAAAAAATAGTGATTATCTAAAGAAAGAATTTGAGATGAAAGATGTTTTGGAAAAGATAAAATTTTTATCTTGGTACGCAAATTGAACATTGCTTGAGACGATAACTTTATATCAATGTTTGCCTATCTTGAGAAGGTTTTGAAAAGATTTTATATGGATGGAGCACATTCATTAAATTACTATAGTGGTTGTTCGATCATGATGTGAATAAGGATCATTCAGGCCTCAAAAAAGAATTGAAAATTTTAGTTTGAAGTACCATATCTTAGTCAAATTGGTGCACTAATGTATCTTATTACTACAAGATTTGATATAGCCTTTTCGGTCAATTTTGTTAGCAAGATATAGTTCTACTCTCTAGAAGGAATTGGAATGGGATCAAACACATAATGTGGTATCTTAAAGGGACTAGATGTGAGCATTTTGTTACAGCAATTGGAGTCTAAGATGTTGTTGTTTGGTTATACAGTGTAGGGTGTTTATCGGCCACGCAAGCTCGATCTCAAGCGCTACGTGTTCATATGTGGAGGTACTTCAATATCTTGGAGATCTACAAAACGCAGTCTCTCATAGCTACCTCATCAAATCATCTTTGAGAGATAGCTATTCATGAAACAATGAGAATGTGTATGGTTGAGGTCCATGATACATCTTATTAGAAAAATGTAGTTGAAATGATAAGCACCACAATTTTATATGAAGATAATGCATCATGCATAGCAAAAATAAGGGAGAGTTCATAAAAGGAGATAGAGCGAAGCACCGCCAAGTTTTCTACACGAGCTCCAAAAAATGGTGATATCAACGTGCAACATATTCGTTCAAGTGACAATGTTGCTAATTTATTCACCAAGTCTCCTGCGCAACTTTCAGAAGATGGACAAGATGCGGGATGCAAAGATTCAAGGATGTTCTAATTAAGGAGAGTTAATACGCGTTGTACTCTATTTTCATTACGAGTTTTTGTCCAACGGGTTTTCCTTGTAAAGGTTTTAAGGGTAGTAAAAGTATATAATTTAGATATATGTGCTCTTTTTCCTTCACTAGATTTTTATCCCATGGATCTTTTCTAGTAGGTTTTAGCGACATATCCTATCAATGAGCAGTGTTATAAATATATTTGTATTATAGTGAATGTCTATAAAAGTATTTGTATTGTAGTGGATACGTGTGTTTATATTATAGTGAAAGTCTATCTTTTAGAGAAAAGTTAGGAGGAATTATCCCTATAAATAGAGGGTTCTCCTTCAAGAGGGGTTCTCCTTCATTGTATTTCATCCCATCAAGAGAAATAAGAACTTCTCTCCTTCTCACTTTCTCTACAATATTCTTGTTCTTTCTTTATTATTTGATCTCGTATTTTCATGATAATGTATACTGAAATTATTTATGCCTTGTGATTTGAAAGAAATCAAAAAATCTTCACCAAGCAAATTGAGATTAGAGTACTTTAATTAAAGAGATAGCTTATATGTGTGTATTGTTAAAGCTAATTCTAAAACTAATCTTGCCCTGCAAAGTCTTGTTTTCTAGTAGTTAGAGATTGAAATTTGTTTTCTTAAACATCTAGCAATGTTTGCTTAGATATAATTACATGATGTTTCTCATTTAGTGATTAATAAAATGAAATTAGTTATTAAAAAATAAAAAGATCATGTGAATATTTGTTATTGCTATACTTTATTAACTTTCTATTTTTTTTTCTCCATGTCATTCTAATGTTCTAATCACAAGAAAGAATGATTCATTGACGACTAATTAATCTCTTTGTCATAGGACAATTAATTTAAGATCCATTATTTTAAAATTAGGTTGATTAAATTTAAAATTTTGTTGGACATGTAATTTGATTTTAAGGTTGCGTATAATAGATTTTTGTATTCCGGTCTTTTTTCGATTTTGTGCATAGCAAAATTTTAGGGCATCAGACTTAAAAAAAATGTAATTTGGTTTTAAGTTATGTTTTTCTCATAAACATAAAAACCCTCATAATTTGTGAAAACTATCAAAACTTTTACAACTTTATACGATTTTATCAAATGAGAAAATAATAATTCATAATTAAACAAGGTATCTAAATAGCCTAGGGCGCAACACTAATATATTGCATATTTCTATGTTCCTTTTATAAGTAAATATTTGCAATTACATGTTGTTACAAGCTTTTAAATACACATAATTTTATAAAAATTCACTGATCCAAAATATCAATAATAGTACTAAGTAGTTATTCTTTAAT
>JACEIK010000256.1:336871-368732 GCA_018107945.1 Datura stramonium
ATCTATATACATTTCGGTCTATTATATAGATAAAATAATATATATACATATTATCAGTATACATACTGGTCTATTTTATAGATGAAATACATGTATATATATTAATGTATATCAGTATGTTTAACACTCATTTATTTGAAATACATTAGGCTAGTGTACATATAATGTATCTGTATGTGTAGTAAAAAGAATCTCTCTCTCATGTATGTGTAGTAAAAAAAAATCTCTCTCTTCTCTCTCATGAATGGCATATGGCAATCAATTGTACACCACTGCATAGCCATGGCGAAGGAGAAAGTGCCAGGAAAAGGACGACCAATGAAAGACCAATTACCTATCATAAAGTTTGGGAGCTCAGTTGGAGTGCAAGTAAATAGGAGACAAGCACTAGAGGTGATTCCGGTTACCCTTATTCCAATAGAATAATGTGTAATTAAAAACTCTAATTCATCTAAAGGAATAGCGTAGAAATTAACATCTACAACTCAAGTTATGGGATGAATAAGACATGCAAAACGAGAGTTGTTCAGATCAATTACAGATTTAGATAAAACCCTTGTCTCTATGATGGAAGAAAAGGAGATGGGAAGCTGATGGGGAGGAGAAGGACCATGAAGCAGCGAGAACAAAGGCACCATGGACCAACTTATTTGGCGGAGAATTGTAAAGCTAAAAAGGTTTGAGCATGTCCAATATACCTCACATTATAAATAGAACCATTGTAGCCCAAATAGAGAAAGAGGAGACTGAGCTAGAAGAATCAAAATGGAGAAAATCCTTACTTGTGTATATAATGGGACTAACACTTGGGTATAATGTGATGACCCAATGTAGCTCTTACACGGAGTAGTGTATTAGTGCCTAATGTATACCTGCATGATCATAGATGCTATGTGATATAATTTTAAACCATGGATAATATGAAGGACATCCTATATTCAGGTCCACATACCATTTGAAACATGCCTTTGATTTTGAAGGAATGGACACCACAATTTGACTTTCATGTTGAGTATCTCATTGAAATGCCATTGTGGGTGAAGCTCCCTAACTTCCCTATGAGATATTGGAGTTGCGATTCATTAAGCAAAATAGTAAGCACCATTGGGAAACCTCTATTTGCATATGAATGCACCTCTGAACAGAAAAGAATATCCTATGCAAGAATGCTAATTGAAGTTAATGTCACTAAGCCACTGTTACACCCCGTAAGTTTCTATCGTTTAATCGACGCGTGCGTACGTATGTTGAGAGTTTTGAAGTACGACGAATGCGAGGAAGGGTTCGAGGAATGAGTATACGAGCACGTTGTCGAGCAAGCAGGAGGTCGGGGCCAGAGGCAAGGCATATCGGGCGCCGCGTTGCGCAGCCATGCCTATGCACTAGCCAACGCGTCGTGCTTGTGTGTTGGCGTGTCACATTATATATAATCTCCTTTAAGTTTAAGTGAATCATTTAAAATATTTCCTAAAACAGATCCTCGGCAATACAAAGCTCTTCTCCAACTTTTCATTTAATTTTCGCCAAATTACACCGTTAAACTCCGTTCAAATGCAAATTCGTCTTGGATAACAAGTTCTAGGCCTATGAGGAGTGACCCTATGAAGTTATTTCTTAAAATATAGCTTGGATTGTCGAAACCCCACCGAGTAGAAGTTGTAGAAATCATTTCAAATTGAGTCCTAAGCGGCTACAAGTGATAGGTAAGTGTTTATACTTTCTAAATTCTCTGGAATTTATACGTTTTAGGCCAAATTGGACGAAGTTTGATTCATAGTTAATATGCTTTAATGATATTGTTATTAGTCGTTTCCTAGTACTGAAAATAACTTTATTTTCTTAGCGTAGGATGGAACTGATTGGGTAAACAGAAATCGACAATTGAGGTATGTTAAGGATAACCTCTTCGGCAAGTTATTCTCGTCAAAACACTGATACGACTTGTACTTCTGTTGTAACTTAAGAATTCGAGTGTTGTAGTTAGCCGCTACGAATAGAATTGAGATGTACCATAGTGTCCCCGATTAGGGTTGCTCGTGTTTTATACGGCCTCTTGCCAGGAATAGCTGAGGGGTTGCTAGTTGTACGAACTACTTACGAAGCTATAAATTGCTTACAGAGCTACGATGCTGCTAATGCTTATGGAGCTATAGGCTTTCGGAGCTACGATACTGCTATCATTTACAAGAACTATAGATCGCTTTCGGAGCTACTAAATTGCTTACAGAGCTATTAACTGTCTAAAAGGACTAAAGTAAATCCTTTGGGGCCACGTTGGAGTCTTCTATGAACTCTTTTTATCCTAGGATGACATTACCAACCCTCACGAGGGCCTGGTTTGCACGAGATGCAGTTGCAGTCACTTGTGGGGCCTTAGGGGTACTGACAGGGGTATATAGACTGATTGGCGCTTGCCACCTAGGTAGGTTATCTCTGTGTTGATTGTACCTTTCAGACTTTATGGGGCCCCTATTAGGTTCTTGTTTGAGTATTACCTGCTAGTTGTAGCTTATGATTATGACATTGCATAGGTTAGACTCTGATTCCTATTGCTATTGATTCTCAGTTCTTTTAGCAGCTTTCATTCAGCTAATTTTTTTTACTGCCTTACATATTCGGAATATATTGTACTGACACCCACCTATGGGGCACTGCATATTTGCCTGCAGGTACAAATAGACATGTTTCAGGACCTCCTTAGCAGTCATCTAGGATTAGCAGATCAGTCAACTCCGTTCCTTCATAGTTGTCAGTTAGAAAGGTTTGCTCATTTTGTTGTATAGCTTTTGGGTAGGTCGGGGGCCCTGTCCCGATCACTATTTCAGTTAGAGGCTTGTGGACTACAGTTCCTAGTTGGTGGTTATTGTTGATCGTGTGGGGCCTATGTATGTTATGTTTTTTTTCGCCGTGTGGGGCCTAGCTTAGCTATTAGTTAGAAGCCTTGTCGGCTATAGTTTATATATAACTGCCTGTCTTTCTTTTGTTATGAATTAGATAGCATGGTGTCTTGTCGGCCCGAGACTTTATTTACAGCCGAGATATAGCTGGTCGTTTTCTTGATTTTAAGTTACTGGCAAGCACTTGAGGTGCATATGCCCAGCTAGGTCAGCCCAGGTTCTAGTATGACACTAGGTTCCAGTTACATCTCCCAAAGTGGGGCGTGACAACCACTACCAAATGAAGTAATAATATTGGATGCATCTGGTGAATAAGTTACACAACTAGTGGTATTTGAATAGAAACCACAATATTGTAACAAATATTTGCGAGTAGGCCACATTTGTGCTAAACCAACAACTAAGATACCAGAACCTCTTAAGAAGAAGAAAATCGTCAAACAAATTTGGCAACCCACAGAGAACAAAACTACAACACCACAGAACCAAACTAGTCAAATTGTAGCTCTTGAGCCAACTATAGTATAGAAAGATAAGCAGATAGAGAATGAGATTACCTAACCTCTTGATGAGGAATTTTCCATTCTTGACGACAACTCCAATGAGAAATAACTTTGAAATATTAACGAGCAGAGGACATGATCAAGACACAAATAAACCTCCAGATAAAATTGGAGATACATACAAAGCTGGATGACTTGGCTGATCTGGAACTTGAGAGGGATAAATAAGAGGTATGAACAAAAAGAATTAAAATAGTACCTCAAGAATAAACATATCAGGTTTCAAGATAAATTAAACCTAGGGTGAAGATGCATAAAAAACAGACAATAAAATAAAATGTGGCTCAGTCTTGAGAGATGCATATGAATTACACAAAAGCTGAGAATGACAGAATTTAGGTTATTTGGGATGTGAAGTACTATAATGTTACTGCTCTTTTGACTGGATCATAAGTGATGCACTATCTATTACATGACATTGATAAGAATATAGATTGAAAATCTCATTAATATATGGCTTTAACTCTATTGAGAACAGGAAGAAATTGTCGGCAGATCTTAATAATAAGGTTTATGATCCACCTTTAGTAATATTTATTTTTTGATTTTGTATCTTTTCTATTTTATCTTTTAATTAAAAAGTTTGCATCAGAATTGGATTCTGTTTGATTATAGTTTATTGCATTCACCCTCCTCCTCATCAACTAAATATTAGAGTCTGCTCTGTGCCTCTCTACATCTTTGGACACAACATCATTTACCAGCTCTATAAAAGTTGGTCTAATCTTGCACATAACCCTAGCATGGACATTCAATGGATAATCCATCTCTACCAGCCACAACTCATCTTTGGTTACTGCCCTGATATAGATTGAAAATCTCAGTAGTATATGACTTTAATTCTATAGAGAATAGGAAGAAATTGTGGGCAGATCTGATTAAGATTTCATAAATAATATCTAATCCTTGGTTGGTTAGTGGAGATCTCAACTCAATACTCTACATTGTTGATAGAATTTCTAAGAATCTTATGACTTTAAATGAAATCAAAGACTTCACTGATTGTATCCAAGCTACAAGTCTCACTAAATTGCAATGGAGAAAGGACTACTACACTTGGAATAACAAACATATGGGAAATGATAGAGTGTATTGTAGGTTGGGAAGAACCTTTGGTGATTTTAATTGGATGATGATGGGGATAAGTTTGTATGCGGTATGATCTCCCTAACATATCAGATCATAATCCAATGATGTTCTCAATCACTAGTATCAAATGGGAAAATAGAGTTCCATTTAGATATTTCAATATATGGAGTGACCATTCACAATTTGAGTATCTTGTTAAGGAATCTTGGAAGAAGGAAAGGGATAGTAATAGTATAAAGAATATTTAGATAAAACCTAAAGGATCTTCAACCAGTGTTAAGAAGTTGAATATAGAAGAGTATAAAGGTACTTCATGAAGATTAGTCAAATTAAAGCAGAATTGCTACAAGTACAAAGAGATATGCAACAACAAGTATCAGATGGACTTATTCGATAGGAGAAGCAGATACTTTAGAATCTAAAGAGGTAGTCACTTATAAAGGAAAAAACCACATGCAAAGTCAGGTGGATACAATTGGGCATGAAAATACAAAATACTTCTCAGTTATTATGAAAGAGAGAGAATAGAGGAAATAAATTACTGAAATTGCTGCTATAAGTGGGGTCAAATTACATTATTAGGAGGCTATCAAAGAATAAATCCAACAGTTTTACAAAGGTTTGCAAGGCACTTCAGCTTATGGGCTATCAACAGTAGATAGAGAAACAATGAAAAAGGGACCTGTCTTAACTCATGAACAATAGATGTTACTGATCAGTTAGATTACTACTCAGGAAATCCAGGAAAGACTGAATTTTATTTGGGATGATAAGTCCCCAGGAATTGATGGGTATACTGCCCATTTCTTTAAAAAGACCGGGAGGATTGATGGTGAAAGATGTGATTCGGGCAGTAAAAGAGTTCTTTGATACAGGCATAATGCAGAGATCAAAATTGTACGACATCACCTTGATTCCTAAGAATGAAAACCCTGCTATCATTAAGGAGTACATACATACTTCTTGTTGTACTTTACTGTATAAAGTGATAGCAAAGATACTTGCCAAGAATGCAAAAGGTGATGCCATTCTTTATTAGTGAAGCTCAATTTGGTTTTGTCCTAGGAAGAAAAATCTCTAACAATATTATTCTTGCTCATGAATTGGTTAAATCATATACAAAAAAGAGGTTTCTTCTAGGTGTATTATAAAGATAGATCTCCATAAGGTCTATGACTCGGTGGAGTGGATTTACCCGGAACAAGTATTAGAGAGATTGCACTACAAATAATTTTTAAATATCCATATGTGTGTCTGTGTGTAGGCCAAGTTTCTAAATTGAGCAACAACAAGAACGACTCATTACTCCACACCATGGGTCGTTTCATGTCTCGTTGGTTCCCGAATGAAAATTTGTAGAGCATAAAAACGACTCATACAACAGTTCATTATTGCGGACAACAACTCGTTGTTTATGACTCTGTGGAGTGGATTTACCTGGAACAAGTATTAGAGAGATTGCACTTTCCTTTGAAGTTTACTACATGGTTGATGGAGTGTATCACAACAGTGAGCTACTCAATCTTGATCAGTGAAGAGCTTTATAAGGCCTTTAATTCTGTAAAAAGCCTGAGGCAAGGGGATCCAGTATCACCTTTCTTTTTGCCATACCATGGAGTACTTTAGTAGAACACTAAATGAGCTAAAGGATATCAAAGAGTTTAAATATCATCCTAGATGTGATAAACTATGAATAACTCATTTAATCTTTGATGATAATTTTTTGATTTTTGCAAGAGGTGACTTCAAATCTGTTATCCATATTCACAGTTGCTTTTGTTACACCCTATAAAATGTTATCGGTTAGTAGGCGTACGTATGAATTTGTGACGAGTAAGGAGAGGTAGACGTATAGGGAAAAATCCTTGAAAGCAGGGTCGGGCGAGGCTAGGCCGCGAGGGGTCAGCGCGACACGTCAGCCGGCAGTGCACTGGCCAGTGCGGCGCGCCAGGCCCACTAGCGCACTGAGGGGCGTGGCACGACAGCATGTGTAGCGCTTTGGGTGGCGTGGGGCGCTACCCTGCCACCGCCCAAGTATATATATATATANAGTATATATATATATATATACCCCTCACTTATTTCACATCATTTACAAAGAACCCACAACTTAAACTAAAGAGAGCACGCACTGTTTATCAATTTTTCATCCGATTATGCTACCAAACACCGTCTAAACACAAATTAACTTCAGATAACAAGTTATAGGCCTACGAGAAGTATTACTACAGAGTTATTTCTCGAAAATTCGCTCGGCATACTGGAACTCCACAGAGTAAAAGTTGTCAGAATTACTCCAAATTGAATTTTAAACGGTCACAGGTATTAGGTAAGCATTTCTTCCTTCTGAACTCTCAAGAAATTATAGGTTTTCGGCCAATTTATTTAGAGTTGAAATATAGTTACTATTATTATCAAAAGTTATCAATGTTTGTCGAATTTAGTATTGAAATTAGTTCTATTCTCTCAGCATAAAAGTTATAGTTGGAAGGAACCGCCGATTGCAAGTTGAAATTCGCTAGTTAAATGAGAATCGACTTTTGAGGTATGTTAAGGCTTATTCCTTCGGCAAGTTATTCTCGTCGTGTAGTGATACGACCTATGTTTTGAGCGTAGATAATAATCCTATATGTTGTAATTAGTTGCTGCTAGTACATAGGGATCAGGTATGTCGTGATTAGTTGCTATCAGTAGATTGCGATTGCATATGCTAGAAAATGTATGAAGAATATATCGCAGTATCCCTTGTCAGGAAAGAATATGTTAAGTGTGACTCACGCTGGAAGCGTTATAGAAACTCCCCTGTTCTTCTGTTCACTAAGTTAGTAGAATTGGATGTTTTACTGCCAGGCCTAGGACTTAGAAGCTCGTGGATAGTTATTGGGCCGGAGTCAGTAAGTTGAGCAGCATAGGTGTAGCTAGGCATTATAACTACCAGTTTGGTGCCTGTATTGTTAGTAAAACTCACCCCGAGGTCACTGACATACTTTGACGCCTCCAGGTACAGAATTTGGATAGAATGGTCTTACCCTAGACTCAGTGGCACCAAAGTTGCCTAGTGAGTTGAGGGCCAGCCAGCTATATAGTTAGCTATTGTCATTAACTATTAGTTTCAATTGACTTAGTGCATGTCGTACCAGTCGCTCTGGATGCCATTCCAGTAGATACGATTCTGATAGATCAATGGATACCCTACGGGGAGGGGGGACTTCATTAGTAGTTAGATGTGGGGCTAACGCCCCAGTATGCTCTGATAAGATACTTAGGTACAAGTTGCAAGGAACAGCTAAGTACAGATAAAACTTACCTACGAGGTTAGGAATCACCTAGAGAAGGCATATGAAATTTGAACAGACCAAGTTAAGGTCCAAGGGACTAGAACCATGTTAGTACAATATTACCTTCAGGCTAAGAACTATGGTAAATTGCCTATGGGAGTTTAGGGGCTGACTGCTCAGGAGCATGCCCGATCAGTAGTAGCCTTACAGTTGTTCTAAGCAAGGGAACTAAGTAATTGGCCATCTGCGACCCTACAGTTGTCTATGAGCTATAGTTATCCGAACATGACATTCACAGTATTGTTAGGCCACTCCAGATATCGCCCTATCCGGTCTAGACCATTAAAGATTATGATCACTATCAGGATCCTCTAATCAGATACAAGTGCATGGGGTGTGCCTACTAGCAGCTATACAGACTATTCTAGGGGCGAGCAACGGTTGCATTAGGCCCAGAAGGCCAGATACGTCTTTTGAGTGGCTAGGTTAAGGCTTCAATATAGCACATCGATTGGGGTTACCCTTACCTAGGATAGCCTTCCATCCACAAATTCAGGGTTGCTAACTGTGTCATCACCTACGAGGCTATATGATGTTGCCTACGGGGCTATATGAAGTTGCTCTAAGAAGCTATATGTCGTCCAAAGGGATGACGCTAAGGCCCAAGGGCCATATCACAATCCATTCCATGGCTAGACTATTATCTTATGCCGCATCAGCATCACTGACCCTCGTCAAGCCTGGTGCCCAGGGTGCAGTTACAGAAGCCCACCGGGCTCAGACACAGTTACAAGAGTCCAGCAGGCTCAGATGCAGACCCAGAAACCAGGTAGGTTGGTTATAGCACCTGTAGAATCGTAGAAACTGGATAGGGGTATTAGATTGCATTGTACTTGTCAGGGCTTATGGGGGTTCTGGTAGGTTATTTTTATGTTGCTTTTACCTTCTAGGCTTATGGAGGCTAGGTTAGGTTCTTGTTTGTATTCTTGTTTGCTAGTTATAAATTATAAATATATGATTATACAGTCTTAGCTCATACACGTGTAGTGTTTTACTAGATGCAGGTTATGAATAAGCAAGCTTACAGGTTAATTTCTGCCCCTAGTTGTTATTCACTTTCAATTCTCTATCAGTTTCTATTCATATTATTTACTGCCTTACATATTCGGTATATATTGTACTAACGCCCAATTGTGGGGCGCTGCATTACTTTCTTGCAGGTTTAGATAGACAGATTGTGAGATCTCCTGAGAGCCGTTCAGAGTCAGCAGATTGGCTAGCTCCTTTCATCGGAGTTGCCAGGTTGTAGAAGATTACTTTTCTTTCATTGTATAGCATTTGGGTAGGTCGGGGCCCTATCCCGACCAATATTTCCACTCCTAGAGGCTTGCAAACTACAGTATTCAGTTAGTTAGTTGTGGTTGGCCATGTGGGGCATGTATATGTCTTATTTTATGTGTCGGCTGTGTGGGGCCTAGTATAGCTTCTTGCTTTCCTTTCCGTTATAACTAAACATCATTGTGGTCTTGTCGGCCCGCATAGGATCCCTGTTGATGTATGTTGGCTGGGTTAGTTGTTTCTTGTACAGGTGCTGCGTGGCCTTGTCGGCCCGAGTCTGTGTTTACAATCGAGATGTAGCAGTTTGTTTTCCTAAATTTGAGTCATTGGTAGGCACCAGGGGTGCCATTGCCCAATCAGGTTAGCCCAGATTCCAGTGTGGCATTAGGTGCCAGTCATGCCTTCCAAGGTGGGGCGTGACAAACTTGGTATCAGAACAGGTCGTATCCTAGGGAGCCTGCAAGCTGTGTCTAGTAGTGTCTTGCTTATAAATGTATTGTGCACCACATTTTGTAAGTAGGAGGCTACGAGGCATGATAAGATGGTTACCCCTTCTTCTTCTTAGATCGTGCTATAGAGCCGAGTTGTATAGGGTTGAATTCCTAAGCTTTCCATTATCATGTCTATCTAGAATAATATTTGACATGGGATAGACTTCATTCAGCCACAAGTTAGTTATAGTAGCAGTGGAAGGGTACTAGTAAGGTGCCACAGTTGGGGGACAGTCAGCCTAAGGGTAAAAGTGGACGTCTTTTAATTAACCCCCAACATCCTCCCGTGGCACCAGAGATCTCATAAGATAATAGATATGCGTATCGCCCCCAGTTCCTTCTTTAGCCTCAGAATATGAGGTCAGGAGTATAGTATTTATGTGATTTAGCTTACCTAGTAGATGTTTAGAATTAGATAGGAGCGACAGTTAATGCTAGGTTATCTGAAATATGCGAAGCATTAAGGGTTGTACCTCCAGCTTTTAGAGTTTGTTGGATTTTGTTGTTTAGTCCTGCATAGCACGATGGGGTCATTTTCCACCTCCCAACTTGTTCCTTTAGTACAACAGAAGGTGTAAGTATCATTTCCATATTGCCCAGAATAAATAGTGAATGAAGGCTAGAATTGTTGACTCCAAGAAGAATTAGAAAATGGTTAAGACCCCTAGTGTTTACAAAGTTACCTAGACCCTCACGGTAATAAATCAGGAGGGCAGTTAAGATTACTAGTAGCAGCCAAGTACATATGAGAGTCTGTAAGCAATGGACTCCCAACAATAGAAAGGTTTAAGTCAGAAATAGACTAATCCTCGCAGTGTGCTAATGACTGAAGAATAGTAGCTATGGCCCTAGTTTGTTATGTCGCTGGATAGAGAGACTACATGAGGGAAATTGGTCGAGTGCGGGTCAGAATGATACATATGGGTAGATTTGTCTAGTAATATCCTTGCCAGTTCAGTGCATGGAGCACGAACCCCAGATCTCAGCTTATAGAAGTAAGAGGAAGGCACGAGTATCTAACTCTGGAGGAAAAACATAATCATTTTCCAGGATGTAGTAGGTGGACAGAGCATGGAGTCACCATTGAATGTCGAGAAACAAGCATCGAGCTGACATTTAAGAAGTAATGAGGTTGTAACCTAGAAAGCTGCAATATCACCACCAGTTGAGGAGGTAAAGGAGTGGCAATATAGAGATTCTAACCTAGTACAGCCTAGAGACAAGGCCCAGTAGGAAGTTATCGGCCCTCAAGATAACAAGGGGCAGAGTCATAAGACCCAGAGGTCGACTCTGCGTTCCAAAGGTGGTAGAACTTCATTAGCAGACTATAGCCAAGGTGCATCATGTCCGTTACTCCCTCAACCCAGAGTTTAACAAAAAATCATCAGGTTGTAAAGAGAGACCTACTGATGGCATGGAAAGAGGGAAGATATTGTTGAGTCATAGCGTAGAGCTCCAATGACCAGCCAGGAAAGGCTAGGCAGCAAGAACCAGGCAGGCTAATTTAGGAGATAGTCGTATCTGTATGGAAGTGGAGAATAGTCAGCACGAATATAGCTACAGGGTTGCTCTGTATTAGGTGTAAATTTATCCCTATTAAGTCCTTGTCCAACAGCTAATGAGGTCAACTCATTCTAGCCGGTCAGAATTATGTTTCAGTTAAAGATTGCGCTGAGTTGAATGCTAAAAAAATAGTCCGACTACATGATTCCCCAGTGTTTATTAGTTTGGGCAGAAAGGTACAACTCACCATTAGGTATTGGAAAGGGTGGTAGGTCGGATTGGGGCGCAGATTAACTTGAGTACAACTTCCTGTCCCCAAACAAATGACCAAGAAGAGCACCCGGTTCAGACGCCCGAAGATCTATTATAGATGGAAATGTAGGCTCCCTATATGATGACCTAAAGCAGGTAAATTAGGGGTAGTTGAACCAGGGCATATCATATCAGGTAGACGGAAAAAGTTAAACTTACCAAAAAATAGTTACCGACAGCCCAGGGTCGTTGGAAGTCTTACCCTAACGTATGGCGTAGGAAGTTAAGGACTGAAGCAGTGGCTGGGTATTCCTAAAAACTTTGCCAATGAAGGGCGTTACGAGATTTGGAAAAAGAGGCAAGCTTATCCTTAGGTTCGTTAGCCCATATCATATCCTCCGGAGGATAGGCAAAGCGGCATATGGGCTAGAATTGCCTCCAAAGCTGGAATCTATCCATTCAGTCTTTCACGTGTCAATGTTGTGGAAACGCATTGGAGACCCATCTCGAGTTGTGCCAGTTGAGGACATTCAAGCTGCTAAGGAATTAGCCTACGAAGAGGTTCAAATTTCCATACTAGATTGGCAAGTTCGAAGGTTGAGAACTAAAGATATAACTCCTGTTAAAGTACTATGGAGGAGCAGGACTAAAGAAGAGATTACCTGGGAAGCTGAGGACGACAAGAGGTCTAGATATCCTCACTTGTTCCAGAATTGATTCAGATTATGCAGTCAAGGTGATGTTGTTTTCAATTGTTATTTTACTGTTTATGTTATCAGTACTATTTAGCTGCCTACCTCTTTGTGGTGAAATGGTGAAATAGTTGTGTATAACGTCTTGTGAGGTGCTTGTGTTGGACTTTCCTATGTTTCAGGTTTTCGGATAGTCCATAATACAGAGGAGACTTTGCCGAAATTTTTCTAAGTGTTAGTTAAAAGAGTTAACTCCTATAAGCCTAAAGATGACATTCGAGGACGAATGTTCCTAAGGAGGGGAAGGATGTTACACCCCGTAAAATGTTATCGGTTAGTAGGCATACACATAGATTTGTGGCGAATAAGGAGAGATCGACGCATGGGGAAAAATCCCCGAAAGCAGGATCGCTCGAGGATAGGTCGTGAGGGGCCAGCGCGATGCGCCAGCCAGTAGTGCACTGGCCAGCGCAGCGTGCCAGGCCCACTGGCGCACTGAAGAGTGCGGTGTGGCAGTATGTGTAGCTCTTTGGGCGGCGCGGGGCGCCACCCCCTGCCACCGCCCAAGTGTGTGTGTATATATATATGCCCCTCACTTATTTCACATCATTTTCAAAGAACCCACGACTTAAACTAAAGAGAGCACACACTGTTTATCAATTTTTCGTCCGATTATTCTACCAAACACTGTCCAAACGCAAATTAACTTCGGGTAACGAGTTCTAGGCCTACGGAAAGAATTATTACGGAGTTATTTCTCGAAAATTCACTTGGTATACTGGAACTTCGCCGAGTAAAAGTTGTCAGAATTACTCCAAATTGAATTCTAAATGGTCAGAGGTATTAGGTAAGCATTTCTTCCTTCTGAAGTCTCGAGAAATTATAGGTTTTTGGTCGAGTTATTCGGAGTTGAATTATAGTTACTATTATTATCGAAAGTAATCGATATTTATAAAATTTAATATTGAAATTATTCCTATTCTCTCAGCATAAAGGTTACAATTAGAAGGAATCGCCGATTGCAAGTTGAAATTCGCTAGTTAAACGAGAATCGTCGTTCGAGGTATGTTAAGGCTTATTCCTTTGGCAAGTTATTCTCATCGTATAGTGATACGACCTATGTTTTAAGTGTAGATAATGATCCTATATGTTGTAATTAGCTTCTGCTAGTATATAGAGATCAGGTATGTCGTGATTAGCTTCTATCAATAGATTAAAATTGCATATGTTGTGGTTAGCTGCTAGAAAACGTATGAAGAATATATCGCAGTATCCCTTGTCAGGAAAGAATATGTTAAGTGTGACTCATGCTGGAAGCGTCATAGAAACTCCCTTGTTCTTCTGTTCACTATGTTAGTAGAATTGGATGTTTTACTGCCAGGCCTAGGACTTAGAAGCTCGTGGATTGTTATTGGGCCAGAGTCAGTAAGTTGAACAACATAGGCGTAGCTAGGCGTTATAAATACCAGTTTGGCTCCCGTATTGTTAGTAAAACTCGCCCGAAGGCCATTGGCATACTTTGACACCTCCAGAGCCAGAATTTGGATAGAATGATCTTACCCTAGAGTCAGCGGCACCGGAGTTTCCTAGTGAGTTTAGGGCCAGCCTGCTATATAGTTAGCTATTGTCATTGACTGTTAGTTTCAGTTCACTTAGTGCATGTCGTACCAGTCGCTCCGAACACCATTCTGGTTGATACGATTCTTATAGATCAGTATATACCCTAAGGGGGGTGGACTTCATTAGTAGTTAGATGTGAGGTCAATGCCCCAGTTTTCTCTGATAAGATACTCAGGTACAGGTTTCCAGAAACAACTAAGTTCAGATAAAACTTACCTACAAGGTTAGGAATCACCTAGAGAAGGCATATGAAATCTGAACATACGGAGTTAAGGTCCAAGGGACTAGAACCATGTTAGTACAATATTACCTTCAGGCTAAGAACTATGGTAAACCGACTGTGGGAGTTTAGGGGTTGACTGCTTAGGAGCATGCCCAATCAGTAGCAACCTTACAGTTGTTCTAAGTAAGGGAACTAAGTAATTGGTCGTCTGCGACCCTGCAGTTGTCTATGTGCTATAGTTTTCTGAACATGACATTCAGACTATTGTTAGGCCACTCTGGATCTCGCCCTATCCGGTCTAGACCATTAGAGATTATGATCACTATCAGGATCCTCTAATCAGATACAAGTGCATGGGGTGTGCCTGCTAGCAGCTATACAGACTATTCTAGGGGCGAGCAACGGTTGCATTAGGCCTAAAAGGCCAGATACGTCTTTTGAGTGGCTAGGTTGAGGCTTCAATATAGCACATCGATTGGGGTTACCCTTACCTAGGATAGCCTTCCATCCACAAATTCAAGGTTGTTAACTGTGTCATCGCCTACAGGGCTATATGATGTTGCCTATGGGGCTACATGATGTTGCTCCAAGGAGCTATATGTCGTCCCAAGGGACGATGCTGAGTCCCAAGGGCCATATCACAGTCCATTCCATGGCTAGACTATTATCTTATGTCGCATCGGCATCACTGACCCTCGTCAAGCCTGGTGCCCAGGGTGCAGTTACAGGAGCCCACCGGGCTCAAACACAGTTACAAGAGTCCAACGGGCTCAGATGCAGACCCAGAAGCCAGGTAGGTTGGTTATAGCACCAGTAGAATCATAGAAACTGGATAGGGGTATTAGATTGCATTGTACTTGTCAGGGCTTATGGGGGTTCTAGTAGGTTATTTTTATGTTGCTTTTACCTTCCAGGCTTATGGAGGCTAGGTTAGGTTCTTGTTTGTATTCTTGTTTGCTAGTTATAACTTATAAATATATGATTATACAGTCTTAGCTCATATACGTGTAGTGTTTTACTAGATGCAGGTTATGAATAAGCAAGCTTACAGGTTAATTTCTGCCCCAAGTTGTTATTCACTTTCAATTCTCTATCAGTTTCTATTCATATTATTTACTGCCTTACATATTCGGTATATTTTGTACTAACGCCCAACTGTGGGGCGCTTCATTATTTTCTTGCAGGTTTAGATAAACAGATTGTGAGATCTCCTGAGAGCCGTTCAGAGTCAGCAGATTGGCTAGCTCCTTTCATTCGGAGTTGCCAGGTTGTAGAAGATTACCTGTCTTTCATTGTATAGCATTTGGGTAGGTCGGGGCCCTATCCTGACCAATATTTCCTCTCCTAGAGGCTTGCAGACTATAATACTCGGTCAGTTAGTTATGGTTGGCCGTGTGGGGCCTGTATATGTCTTATTTTATGTGTCGGCCGTGTGGGGCCTAGTATAGCTGCTTGCTTTCCTTTCCGTCATAACTAGACAGCATGGTGGTCTTGTCGGCCCACGTAGGATCCCTGTTGATGTGTGTTGGCTGGTTAGCTATTTCTTATACAGGTGCTGCGTGGCCTTGTCGGCCCGAGGCTGTGTTTACAACCAAGATATAACAGTTTGTTTTCCTGAATTTGAGTCATTGGTAGGCACCAGGGGTGCCTGTGTCCAGTAAGGTTAGCCCAGATTCCAGTGTGGCATTAGATGCCAGTCATGCCTCCCAAGGTGAGCGTGACAGCTTCCTAAAGTTCTCTAGGCCTTAAGATTATAGGCAAACATGGGAAAGAGTTCATTTTATTTTGGTGGATGATAAGCAATTATTACACCTACGTATCATGTACTTAAACTTAAGGTTTTTGCTTGTTTGGTGTTAAAAAGAGATGCATCTTGTGGTCTAAATATCTTATTTTGCAGGTTTTGTGAGTTGAAAATCTCAAAGGGGTATTCCAAGCTAAAAAGAGACTAAAAAGCAAGCTAAAAAGCTAAAACACAAAACAAGGCAGAAATGATGAAATGGAAGCGTGGACCGTGAATCTCTCGCACTTCAAGCCAGAAAGCTTCCTCTATCATGACTAAACGTGAGCATAACTCTGACTGCGGATGACTAACCATGGAACACGGATTGAATGCGTCATCAGACGGATTGACACTTTCATTGGTAGCTCATTCGTATCCAAAAACATAGACTGTGGATCACCAAATGCGGAACGTGAATGCAAGGCATCTCAGGACAAAACGCCCAGCCTAACATCAAGCCAGGCGTAGCCAAAACGCGGACCGCATTTGCCAACCATGAAGACAAAAGCACAGAGGATGCTATGACAATGACATTTTGATAAAGCTCAGGTTATGAAATCACTTAGCCGTTAATTAATTTCAAAATGAAAGCAGGCATGAGTTAGTTTCCTTTTAAAGGATTAGTAGTGTTTAATTGGACGGACTGAGTTTTTGAAAAAGGCATCGCTCATTATACGAACATGAAGGATCAGAGAGTAAAAGAAAAACATAATTGTTATTGAAGTAATTTTGGATTTCAATCTTGACAATAATTCTTTTACAATCTTTGTAAGTTGATTTCTAATTATTTATTACTTAATTATGGATGTTATCATCTGTATTATGAGTAGCTAATTTCCATCTAGGATGTGGAAACTATGAAGGAGTAATGTTTGCAGGCTTACGAATATAGAGATTTCAGCTAGCATTATGTTTATGTTATTGATTTATTCGTGCTTATCAATTTCTAGTGGTTGAAAACGTTAGAGTCATCCTAGAGCCTTTCTTGCTTGACAAAAGAAAAAAAGACTTAGAAAAATAATTAATAACGGGTATTTGAGGTTTTCAACCCTCATCTAGTAGCTAATACTGTGATTAGATTGGTTAACCGGAAATTGATGATGACTGTTAAGATTTAAACATGCAAAGACCGGAAGGTTTTAGAGTGATAATTATTTAATTAGGTTGAAAGACTTTAAATGAGTCTTTGTATTCATCGATTTTGTAAATGTATGCATAGTATTTTATCTCAAGTTGTAGTAGGCCTCCAAGTGTTATGAATTCATAGGGAACATAACCCTAACATAGTTCAATTATTGAAACAAATTAAGAATTATCTCTATCCAATATCGAAAGAATCTTTGATTCTAAGTGTGATTTTGTTTCCCACTTCCTTTGAAATATCGACTAAACAAATTTGAATATTCACTTTTGACATTTTGCGCCTTATTCTTGTGGGATTCAATTCCAACCTTGTTGGGTTATATATTTGAATAATGACTACTTTATACCTTTTTAATAGGTATAATTTTAGCGTATCAAATTTTGGCGCCGTTGTCGGGGAATACGATTTTTCAAACTGTTCATAAGTGCAAATTCAAAATTTTTTAGTTCATATTTCTTAATTTATTTTATTTTATTATTTATGTTCTTTGAAGATCCAATGGAAGATCTAGATAATATTGAGTTAACTGAAGCTCAACTTGCAGTAGTTGTGGTAGCAACAGCCCGTAGTGCACAATAAGGGGGGAGAAATCAGCCCCTAAATGTCAAGCGTGCTCCTCCAGCTAAGGAGATTGACTTGGAGCAGATGGAATATGCTGGTGCCATTGTACTACTAGAAATTGGTGGAAACGCCAAGTTTGATATCACCAGCATTATAATGCACCTACTCAACTTAAAGTGACTTTATGGAGGTCTGGCTCATGAGGATCCACACCAGCACTTGAAAATTTTCATTAAAATATGCAGTGTGTACACATTGTCGAGTGTATCTCAGGAGGCTAGGTGGTTCAGACTATTTCCCTTTTCCTTGACTAGAGAAGCAATTATATGGCTGGTCGAATTGCTGGATAAATTAATTCCATGCTGGGTAGAACTGACTACGACCTTCTTAGAGAGATTTTTCCCTCCTTCTTGGATGATCCAGTTGAGGGATGAAATCAACAACTTTAGACAGCTGCCAAATGAGGAACTACATGAGGCTTGGTCGAGGTTTAAGAAGAAGATTAAGCAGTGCCCAAATCATAGACTTCCTGATGAAGTTCTCCTACTAGTCATTCTATAGGTCGCTGGATGGCCTAAATAAAGTATTAGCAAACAACATAGCTGAGGGTTCACTGATGGACCAATTGTTTGTTGTTGTTAGGGCAATGCTAGATAAAATAACTAGGACAAACAGAAAATGGCACACACGGGAGTCAGAAGCAGTAAGTGGTGTGCAGTTGAAAGGAATGTCTAGAGAATAGTTGAGAAGAGAACAAGAACGAGACCAAGATATGGCTCAACTAAAAACTCAGATGAACTTGATCACAAAACATCTTATGGGAGCTAAGTCTCAAAAAGTGAATACAGTATCAAACTAGGAGCAAGCGCCTCAATATGATGACTATTATTAGAACTATGAAGAAAAGGCAAACTATATTATTAATCAAGTTCGGGTTTACTGACCCACTGCTCAAGGATCTAATCAAGATTCTTGGCAGTAGGGTCAGGGGAATCAAGGTTGGAACAGATACAGAGACTAGAACAATTGGAGAGACAGAGACCACGGTAACTGGAGGGATAAGGATCAAGGGTTCAGAAAAACTGAGGAGGTGTATATATCCCTCATAAGGGAAATCAACAGGGCTAATCTCCCTTCAAGCTGTGAGCTAACTCAATCCAAGATGGAAGAAATGTTGGCAAGAATGTTGAAAAAGGTAAAATCCATGGACTCGGGGATTAAATAAATTAGAGGAGACCTTTCTAATGTCAACAAATTAGTGAACCCTCACTCCATAGAGATTAAGCAGCTGGAACAACAGATGAATCAAATTTCAGCAGTCCTTAATCCCAGACAGAAAGGTACGCTACCAAGTGATACTATGCCAAACCCTAAGTATGATAATCACTACATTATTATCACTACTAAAAGTGGTAAAGTAATCAGGCTGAGGACAGAAACAATTGTTGATGAGCATAATGACGAAGTTGCAATTGATTCATGAGTAGTAGCTGATGAAGATGAAGTTAAGAAAAAATCGGTTTTGGCTGACAAATTTGTAGGTATTAATGTTAATCTAGAGAAGACTGATAAGTCTCAAGCTGTAGCAGGAGAAAATGACAAAAAAAGGGAAAAGAGAGGGAAACGCCCAAGGTGCTATCACAGATACCTAGGCCTCTTCCTCATTTTCCTCAAGGATTAAAGAAGAAGGTAGAGGATGACAGATTTTGCAAGTTTATTTTCATGCTAAAATAGCTATCTGTGGACATCCCATCGGTGTATTCTTTGGAGAAAATGTCGGGTTATGCCAAATTCATGAAAGACTTAGTGACAAATAAGAGGATCATGAGTTATGAGCCGATTGATAATATGAATCACTGTAATATGATTATATCACATTCATTGGTCCAGAAAAGGAGGACCCAGGAGCATTCACAATCCCATGTATAATTAGGATGTTCAACTATGCTAAGGCCCTTTATGACATAGGTGCAAAAATTAGCCTAATATCACTTGTAATATTCAAAAGGCCCATCTTAGAGTCCCTAGACTAATGACAATGCGACTGTTAATGGCTGATAGAATGGCAAAGAGACCGATGGGTATCTTTTATGATGTGTCAGTGAAGGTGAATAACTTTATTTTTTTGTGCAGACTTTGTGATTCTGGATTGAGAAGTGGATTTTGAGGTGCCTATCATACTGGGAAGACCATTTTTAGCAATAGGTAGGGCACTGGTTGATGTTGAGAGAGGTGAATTGCGATTTAGGTTGAATAAAGAGGAGATTGTCTTCAATGTATACCAGTCCATGAGGCAACCTAAATACATGAGTGTTATCTCAGCGATAGACACTATTAATGAAGTAGTTGAGGATGCTACAGAGGAGAAGTTCGTGGTTGAAGCATTGACTGCAGTTATCATGAATTTTGTCGGTGAATCAATAGAGGAGTTTAAGGAGATGGTAAATACAATGGTAGGCATGGAGTCTTATTCATTTACACCCAAAAATCTTGATTTTGACCTGAAAAATAGAGAGACTTCGCCTGCTAAACCATCTATTGAAGAACCTCCAGTATTGGACCTCAAGCCTCTTTTAGCTCATCTGAGATATGTATACTTGGGACCACATGAAACATTGTCTATGATAATATTTGTAAAGCTACTGGAGTGGCAAGTAGAAGCTTTGGTATCCATTTTGAGAAAGTAAAAATGGGCCATTGGTTGGTCCATTGCTGATATCATAGGCACTCCCCCAGGCATTTGCACCCATAAAATTCAGTTGGAGGAAAATTGCATTCAAAGAATCAAACATTAAAGGAGGTTGAATCCACCTATGCAAGAGGTGGTAAAAAATGAGATCATAAAGTGGTCAGATGCTAGGGTAATTTATCCCATCTTTGACAGTTATTGGGTTAGTCCTGTGCAATGTGTACTAAATAAAAGGGGGATGACTGTAGTCCCCAATGAGAAGAATGAATTGGTACCAACTCGAATAGTGACTGGTTGGAGAGTATGCATGGACTACTGGAAACTGAACTGGTGGACCCAAATGGATCACTTTTCAATGCCCTTTATGGATTAGATGTTGGAAAGACTGGCAGGAAGAGCATATTACTATTTCTTGGATGGGTATTTTGGTTACAACCAGATCTCTATTGCTCGTAAGGACAAAGAGAAAACTACATTCACATATCCGTATGGGACATTTTCCTTCAAGCAAGTGCCTTTCGGACTATGTAATACACCTACCACATTCAAACGATGTATGATGCCCGTATTCTTGGATATGGTGGAAGACAAATAGAAATCTTCATGGATGAATTCTCTATAGTTGGTGACTCATTCGAGGATTGTTTATCTCACTTGGCTTCAGTATTGAAACATCCTGAGAAAACAAACTTAGTACTGAACTGGGAAAAGTGTCACTTCATGGTAAATGAAGGAATTATGCTGGGACACAAGATATCTAGTAAGGGTATTAAAGTTGATAAGGTGAAGATTGAGGTCATCTCCAGATTGCCACCTTCTATATTGGTAAGGATGTACGAAGTTTTCTGAGACATGCTGGATTTTATCGGAGATTCATAAAGGACTTTTCCAAAATTGCTAGCCCTTTGTGCAGGTTATTGGAAAACAAGACTAAGTTTGATTTTGATGAAGCATGTCTCAAGGCATTTGAATGCCTGAAGGAGAAACTCAACACTGCTCCTATAACCATTGCACCTAACTGGACCAAGCCATTCGAGGTCATGTGTGATGCAAGTGAGATTGCTTTAGAATCTATTCTAGGGCAGAGAAGAGAGAAGCTCTTTCACCCGATATACTATGCTAGAAATTCTCAAAGAGGCTTAGAAAAATTAAACTGTGACTGAGTAAGAATTGTTGGCAGTAGTATATGCCTTCGAGAAATTCAAGACATATTTGTTGGTACTAATGTTATCATCCACACAGACCATGCAACCATTCAATATTTGATGGCTAAGAAAGATGTAAAGCCTAGACTGATCAGGTGGGTTCTATTGCTTTAGGAATTTGACTTTGAGGTTAAGGATTGCAAAGTGTGCGAAACCAAGTGTCAGATCATCTATTAAGGTTGAAGGAAGAAGGAAGACCGAAACATGAGCTGGAGATAAATGAAGCATTTGCTGATGAACAGGTATTAGCAGCCTCCCATGACTTGATTCCTTGGTTTGTAAATTATGCTAACTTTCTAGTTAGAGATGTGATACCAGATGATTTAAAATTTCCATCAAAAGAAAAAGTTTTTGCATGATGTGAGGAAGTTCTTGTCACGCCCCACTTTGGGAAGCATGACTAGCACCTAATTCTATACTGCGATCTAGGATGACCTGGCTGGGCATATGCACCTATGGTGCCAACCATCGACTCAAAATCAAGAAAACAAATTGCTATACCTTGACTGTAAACACAGCCTCGGGCCGACAAGGCTGCACACCTGTAAAAAAAAAAACTAACCCAACCAATATAATAATAAAGGGATCTTATGCAAGCCGACAAGACCACCATGCTGTCTAGTTATAACGGAAAGAAAACAGACAGTCATACTCATACTATAGCCGACAAGGCTACTAACTAACTAGTTAAACTAGGCCCCACACGACCAACATATAAAATAAGACATACATAGGCCCCCACACGGCCAAGAACAACCAACTAATTGAATATTGTAGTCTGCGGGACTCTAAGAATGAAAATATTGGTCAGGCGAAGAAGCCTGTGCTTCTTTTGTTGAAATAAGGACAAATGGTTTGATTCGACATTTTCTAAGAATCAACTTAGTGCTATAGAAATAGAAGATAAATAAACCTCTACAACCTGGCAACTCCGAATGAAAGGAGCTGGCCAATCTGCCGACTCTGAATAGCTACTAAGAGATCCCGCAAACTGTCTGTATAAACCTGCAAGAAAGTATGCAGCGCCCCAAGGATGGGCGTCTGTACAATATGTACCGAATATGTAAGGTAGTAACAAAGGCTGAATAGAAACTGATAAAGAACTAAAAGTAAATAGTAACAAGGGCAAAAGGTACCCTATAGGCTTTAATATCTGTAACCTGCATCTAATAAATTACTACACGTTAATGAGCTGAAGCTGTACAACTATACATTCATATGCTATATATATCAAGAAAATATACAAACAAGAACCTAACCTAGCCTCCATAATCCTGGAAGGTGCAAGCAATATAGAAATAACCTACCGGGCCCCCATAAGCCCTGGCAAGTACAATCCAATCTATATACCCCTATCCAGGTTCTTATGATTCTACTAGTACTACAGCCAACCTACCTGACTTTTGGGTCTGCATCTGAGCTCGTTAGACTCCTGTAACTGTGTCCGAGCCCGTTGGGCTCCTGTAGCTGCACCCTGGGCACACAAGGCTTGACGGAGGGTCAGTGATACCGATACGACATAAAAGTAGAAGCTCATTCGTGGATGGACCTAGCCACTCGCGGCAACCTGTACCTAAGTATCTATAATAGCAGGTTGGGGCGTTGGCCTTGTATCCAACTACTTATACGGTTCCCTCCTTAGGATACCCACGGGTCTATCTGACTTGTACAATTGGGATGACTTCCTGGGTGATCTGTATGAAAAGCACTAAGTCGACTAAAACTAACAGTCACTAGCAGTAGCTAACTAGATGGCAGGCTGTCACTCAGTTCACTAGGAAACCCTGGTGCCACTGACTCTAAGGTATGACCATCCTATCCAAATTCTATCCCTGGAGGTGTTAAGATACACCAACAACCTCTGGGAGAGCTTCACTGATAATACAAGCGTCAAACTAAAAGTTATATCGCTCGGGTGCGCCCGATGCTGTCCAACTTACCAAATCAGGCCCAATAGTTAACCATAAACTTCTAAGGCCTTGGAATAGCAGGAAAATATCATAATTCTACTAATACAGTGAATAGATGAATAGAGGAGTTTCTATGACTCTACTACCGTGAGTCACACTTAACATGCTCTTTCCCGACGAGGGATGCTGCAATATACTCCAACACGTTTTCTAGCAGCTAACCACAATATATATAATCATAATCTTCTAACAGTAGCTAATGACAACATACATGATCCTTACCTACTAGCAGCAGCTAATTACAACATATATGATCGTTATCTCCGTTCAAAAACATAGGTCGTATCATTATACGATGAGAATAACTTGCCGAAGGGATATGCCTTAATATACCTCGAATGTCGATTCTTGTTTATCCGATTAGTTTCAACCTGTAGCCCACAGTTCCATTCAATTGCGACCTTTATATTGAGAAAATAAGGCTATTTTCAATACCATAACTCGGTAAATAATGATACCTTTCAATAACATTAACTATAACTCAACTTCATTTAATTCGGTTGAAAACTTACAATTTCTCGAGAGTACAGAAGGTAGAAGTGCTTACCTATCACTTGTAGTCGCATAGAAGCCAATTAGAAGTGATTTCGATAACTTTTGCTTGACGGGGTTTCGGTACTCCAAGCGAATTTTCAAGAAATAACTCCGAAGGGACATTTCTCATAGGCCTTGAACTCGTTATCCAAGACGAATTTGCGTTTAGACAGAGTTTAATGACGTAATTGTACGATTAACCGACGAAAAGCTGAAAGAGGAAGAGGTACTGCCGAATAAACTCTCAAGGAAATGTTTTCAAATGAATCTTCAACCCACACTTAACTATTTATATATATTAAGGCGACGGCTTAGGGGGCATAGCGCGGCGCCCGTAGAGCCAAGAATCATGCATGACACACTGCTCAAGGCGTTGGGCTAGCTGGCACAGCGCGGCGCCCAGTTCGCCTAGCCTACGGCCCTGACCTCCTGCTCGCTCGTCTACGAACTCGTATGTTCATTCCCCAAGCCTTTTTCTGTATACATCGTACTCTAAAACTCTCGACATACGTACGAATGCATCGGTTAAATGATAGGAACTTACGGGGTGTAACATCATCCCCCCCAGGAACATTCGTCCTCAAATGTAATCTTAGGCTCAAGAGGCTCAACTCTTTTAATTATTATTGGAAAAAAAATTTGGCAGAGTTTCCCCTGCATTATGGACTACCCCAAAATCTGAAACGCAGAAAATTCCAACACAAGTGTCTCACAGGACGCTACCTATTGCTGAATAACATAATTATACCACGTATATGTAAGCAACTGATAATAATAGAAGCAAGGACACTATACAGTACCTGGAACTATCTTGCTTTAGTTGAAATTGTCTGGATCTATATATTACCATCATAGAATCTGAAACAACTGAGGGAATCTAAACCTCGCGCCATCCTTAACTTCTCAATTCATCCCTTCTGCACTTCTATTCCCTCATACGATTCCAATAGGTCACATCATTGGTTCTCAGGATGACTCCTACGAACGTATCAATCTAGTATAACTATTGGAGTCTCCTCCTGGGGCGGCTCTTCTGCAACCTGAGAATTCTTGACTGGGATAACCCGAGAAAATGTCTCGTACGCCCTAGCATAGCGTTAATGAACATATCCTAGCCCCGAAGGCACTCTATCTCATAGGCTGTTGGGCCGATCTTCCGAAGGATCCGGTAAGGCCCGATGAATTTATAGTTGGGCTTGTCCTTATTGCCAAATCTCATCACGCCCTTTATTGGCGAAACTTGAGAAATATCCAGCCATCAACATTAAACTCCAAGTCTCTATGTCGTACATCGGAATAGGACTTCTGACGACCCTAGGATCCAATACATATTTTCTAATAAATTTAAAATTTCCCCCCTAACTGATGTAGTACGCCCGGTTCAGTTATCCCTGACTTACTTGCTTCAGGTCATCATATAGGGGACCTGTATTTCTACCTGAACATATCTTCGAATATCTAAACCGTATGGTTTGCTTGGTCGTCTATCTGGGGACGAGAAGCTGTACTCAAATTAACTTGCGTCTCGACCTAGTTGTGAGTTGCGCCTCTCTGTCAGACTAAAATAGATACGGGGATCTCATACAGTTGAACAATCTCTCTAGTATTTAACCTAGCGTAATCTTTAGCTGAAGCGTGCTTCTGATCGGCAAGAATGAGTTGACCTTCCTAGTTGTTCGACAATGACTCAATAAGGTAAAATTTACACCTAGCACGAGGTAACCCTGTAGCTATATTCGTGCTAACTACTCCTCACTTCCATGCAGGCACGACTGTCTCCTGAATTAGCCTACCCGGTTTCTATTGTCCAGCCTACCCTTGCTAGCCATTGGAGCTCTGTGTCACAACTTGATAATATTCTTCTTCTTCCTATGCCACCAGTAGATCTCTTTCATAACCTGATGCATTCTCGTCAAACCAGGCGGAGGGAATAACGAACATGGTGTACCTTGCTACAGTCTACTGACGGAGCCCTGCCACATTTAGAACGTTGAGTCGATGTGTAGGTCTGAAGACTCTATCCCCTACTATATCGAAGGCCGATGACTCCTTCTGGTGGGCCTTATCTCTGGCTGCACTAGGCTAGGATCTCCGTACCGTCACTTCTTCGCCTCCACAACTAGTGGGGATATTGCAGTATTCTATGTTATAACCTCACTATCCTTCAAATGTCAGCCTGATGCTTATTCCTCGACATTCAACGGTGATTCCAAGCTCTATTAGCCCGCTACCGCCTGGAGGTGATTCTGTTCTCCTCCAAAGCTAGATACTCGTGCCTTCCCCTTACTTCTAAAGGCTGAAATCTGTGGTTTGTGCCCCATGCACTGTACTGGGAAGGATATTACTAGCTAAGTCTGCCACCCATATTGTTCTGACCCGTACTCGAGCCGATTCTACTAATATAATCTCTCTGTCCTCCGATATAATAAACTAGGGCCATAACCATTATTCTTCAGGTATTTACTACTGTAATTAGCATATTGCGGAAAAATCAGCCTATTTCTGACCTGAGCTATACTATTGATGGGGGGTTATTGCTTATGGACTCTCACACGTACTCGGGTGCTACTGGAAATCTTAGCTGCCCTCCTGATTTACTACCGTAAAAGTATTAGTAACATTTTAAACACTTGGGGTCTTAACCACTTTCTTGGAATCAACAGTTCTAGCCCTCCTTTATTATTTATTCTGGGCAACATGGCATTGATACTTACGCTTTCTGTTGTACTGAAAGAACAAGCTGGGAGGTGGAAAATGACCCTATCCGGGGCTAAGTGTGAAACTCAACAAACTCTAAAAGCTGGAGGTACAAACCTCGCACAATCCTTAGCATAATTCAGGTAACCCAACATTAAATGTCGCCCCTATCTAATTCTAAGTGCCTACTAAGTCAACCAACTCATATATACATACCACACTCCTGACCTCCTGTTCTGAGGGTGTAGAAAGAAATGGGGAGGGTGCTGGCATGTCTTTTACCTTATATGGTTTTTGGTGCCTCGAGAGGATGATGGGGAGATGAAAAGGGCACCCCCTTTCGCCTTCAGACTGAACTAACAATAAAAACTTAGAGACTCAACCTTGTACAACTCGGTTCTAAAGCATGATCTGAGAAGAAGAAAGGGTAAGCATACTATCATGCCTCATAGCCTCCTACTTATAAAATGTAGTGCACAACACATTTATAAATAAGGCTCTACTAGACACGTCTTTCAGACTCCCTAGATTACAACCTGCTCTGATACCAAGTTTTGTCATGCTCCACCTTGAGAGGAATGACTAGCACCTAATGCCATACAGTGATCTGGGCTGACCTGGATGGACCAGTGACTCAAAATCAAGAAAACAAACTGCTATACCTCAGCTGTAAACATAGCCTCGGGCCGATAAGGCTTCACAACACCTGTAAAAGAAAACAACTAACCTAGTCAACATAACAATAAAGGGATCTTATGCGGGCCGACAAGATCACAATGTTGTCTAGTTATAACAGAAAGGAAACAGGGAGTCATACTCATACTATAGCTGATAAGGCTGCTAATTAACTAGCTAAACTAGGCCCCACATGGCCAAAAAAACCAACTAACTAAAGAATGTAGTCTGTAGGCCTCTAAAAGTGATAATATTGGTCGGTACAGGACCCCGGCCTACCCAAATGCTATACAAATAGAAGATAAATAAACCTATACAACCTGGAAATTCTGAATGAAAGGAGCTGACCAATATACTAAATCTGAATAGCTACTAGGAGATCCCGCAAACTGCCTTTCTATACCTTCAGGCAAGTATGCAGTGCCCAAGGATGGGCATCAATATAATATGTACCAAATATGTAAGGCAGTAACAAATAGCAACAAGGGCAGAAGGTAACCTGTAGGCTTTCTTATCTGTAACCTGCATCTAGTTATGAGTTGAAGTTGTACGACTATACATTCATAAGCTATATCTAGTAAGAAAGTATACAAACAAGAGCCTAACCTAGCCCCCATAAGCTTGGAAAGTGCAAGCAACACAGAAATAACCTATCGGGGCCCCCATAAGCCCTGGCAAGTACAATCCAATCTATATACCCCTATCTAGGTTCTTATGATTCTACTAGTACTACAGCAAACCTACCTGGCTTCTAGGTCTACATATGAGCCCATTGGACTCCTGCAACTGTGTCGGGGCTTGTTGGGCTCCTGTAACTGCACCCTGGGCACACAAGGCTCGACGGAGGGTCAGTGGTGCCAATACAACATAAAAGTAGAATCCCATTTGTGGATGGACTATAATATGGCCCTTGGGCCTAAATATAGTCCCTTGGGACATCACATAGCTCCTCTGAGCAACATCATATAGCTCCTCTGAGCGATCAATAGCCCCGTAGGCGATGACACAGTTAGCAGCCCTAAAGTTGGTCAACAAAAGGTCATCCTAGGGGGGTGAAATCCCAACCGATGTGCTACACTAAAGTCTCAATCTAGCCACTCAAAAGGCATATCTAGCCCTCTAGGCCTAACGTGATCGCTACTTGCCTCTAGAATAGTCTATATAGCTGTGAACAAACACACCCAGTGTGCCTACACCTGGCTAGAGGATCTTGGAAGTAATCATAATCTCTAATGGTCTAGACACAATAGGGCGAGGTCTGGAGTGGCTTAAACGATACTTGAAATGTCATTCTAGGACAATGATAGCTCATAAGAGAACGATAAGGTTGAAGGCAATCAACTATTCAGTTCCCTCGCTTAGAACGACTGTAGGGATGCTACTAATTGGACATGCTCCTAAGCAGTCAACCCTAACCTTCCACAGACAGCTTACTATAATACTTAGCCTAAAGGTAGTACTGTACTACTATGGTTCTAGTCCCTTAGACATTAACTTGGTCTGTTCAGATTTCATATGACTTCTCTGGGAGATTCATATCCTCGTAGGTAGGTTTATCTGGACCTAGCCACTCGCGACAACCTGTACCTGAGTATCTATAAGAGCAGAATGGGGTGTTGACACACATCCAACTACTGATATGGTTCCCTCCTTAGGGTACCCACGGGTCTATCTGACTTGTACAACTGGGATGACTTCCTGGGCGACCTATATGACAACCACTAAGTCGACTGAGATTAACAATCACTGGCAGTAGCTAACTAGATGGCAGGCTGTCACTCAGTTCACTAGGCAACCCTGGTGCCGCTAACTCTAAGGTATGACCAACCTATCAAAATTCTGGCCCTGGAGGCATTAAGATACACCAAAGGCCTCTAGGCGAGCTTCACTGTCAATACAAGCGTCAAACTAAAAGTTATATCGCCCGAGTGCGCTCGATACTGTCCAACTTACCAAATTAGGCCCAACAGTTAATCATAAACTTCTAAGGCCTTGGCATGATAGGAAAACATCAGAATTTCTACTAATACATTGAATAGACGAACAGAGGAGTTTCTATGACGCTATTAGTGTGAGTCACACTTAACATACTCCTTCTCGACGATGGATACTACAATATACTCTCAATATATTTTCTAGAAGCTAACCACAACATATATAATCATAATCTACTGACAGCAGCTAATCACAACATACATGATCCTTACCTACTAGCAGCAGCTAATTACAACATATAGGATCATTTCTCTGTTCAAAAACAAAGGTCGTATCATTATAAAACGAGAATAACTTGCCGAATGGATAATTTAAGATACCTCGAATGTCGATTCTTGTTTATCCAATTAGTTTCGACCTGTAGTCGACGATTCCATTCAATTTCGGCCTTTATACTGAGAAAATAAGGCTATTTTCAATACCATAACTCGACAAATAATGATACCTTTCAATAACCTTAACTATAATTCAACTTCATTTAATTCGGTCGAAAACTTACAATTTCTCATGAGTACAGAAGGTAGAAGTGCTTACCTATCACTTGTAGTCACATAGAAGCCAATTAGAAGTGATTCCGACAATTTTTGCTTGGCGGGATTTCGGTACTCTGAGCAAATT
Source organism: Datura stramonium (assembly GCA_018107945.1). Lineage (NCBI taxonomy): Eukaryota > Viridiplantae > Streptophyta > Magnoliopsida > Solanales > Solanaceae > Datura > Datura stramonium. Next base: position 366,689 of record JACEIK010000256.1, read on the forward strand.
TTCAAGAAATAACTTCGCATGGAATGTTTCTCGTAGGCCTAAAACTTGTTATCAAAGATGAATTTGCAATTGGGGAAAGTTAACGACGTAATTTTGTTATTAACCGACAAAAAGTTGAAAGAGGAAGAGGTACTGCCGAATGAACTCTCAAGGAAATGTTTTCAAATGAATCTTCAACCCACACTTAACTATTTATATATATTGAGGTGATGGGCTGGGGGGCGCAGCGCACTGCCTGTAGCACTATGAATCGGGCATAATGCACCGCTCAAGGCGTTGGGCTGGCTGGCGCGGCGCGGCTCCCAGTGCACCTAGCCTCCGGCCTCGACCTCCTACTCGCTCGACTCCGTACTCGTCCGTTCATTCCCTAAGCCTTTTTCCGTATGCATCGTACTCTAAAACTCTCGACATACGTATGAACACATATGTTAAATTATAGGAACTTACAGGGTGTAACAGTTCTATTGGGATGAATTGTATTTGTTCAGAATCTATGCTGACAACCTAATCTGGAGATGTGTGCCAGAGGTAGAGATGATGCATATTCTCGATGCATGTCACTCTTCCCCTTTTGGAGGACATCATGGTGGAATCAGAACAACCCAAAAGATACTATAAAGTGGTTACTATTGGCATACAATCCTTCAAGACTCTCATGACTATGTCAAAGCCTGTGATAGATGGTGGCATTTCAAGAAAGCATGAGCTACTTTTGACTCCAATTCTAAAAGTGGAGATGTTTGATCTGTGGGGGATTGATTTTATGGGGCCCTTTGTGATCTCCTATGGGAAGAAATTTATTCTTGTAGCTATGGACTACGTGTCCAAATGGGTGGAAGCCATTGAACTTCCTAACAATAAAGGAAAGAGTGTCACTACATTCCTAAAGAAAAACATATTCTCCAGATTTGGCATACCAAGAGCGATCACAAGTGATGGAGGGTCGCATTTTTGTAACAGGCTATTTGGTGCTCTGCTGGAGAAGTACGGGGTAAAGCATAAGGTGGATATTCCATACCATGATCAAACTGGTGGGAAAGTAGGGGTATCAAACCGCGAGATCAAGGCTATCCTTTCTAAGACTGTCAATGCAATCAGGAAGGATTGGTATCGGATGTTGGACGATGCTTCGTGGCCTTACAAAACAACCTACAAAACTCCAATTGGGATGTCTCTTTATCAGCTGGTGTTTGACAAGGCAAGTCATTTGCCAGTGGAATTGGAACATAAGGCGTTGTGGGCCTCGAAGAAATTGAACCTTAATTGTACTGAAGCCTTAAACTTAAGGATCGAACAACTGAATGAGTTGGATGAGTTTCAACTCAAGGCATATGAAAGTGCAGCATTATATAAGGAGAGAATGAAGTTGTATGCCAAGAAGATATTGAAAAGAGAAATTGCTCTAGGGACTTGGTCTTGTTGTTCAACTCTAGGCTTCATTTGTTCCAAGTAAATTGAAGTCCAAATGGTCTGGACCTTTTAAGGTCACGCGGGTTTTCTCCTATGGTGCTATTAAGTTGGAAAATTAGGAGGGAACTAGATTTAAAGTGAATGGACAAACGGTCAAGCAATACCTGGGAGTTCAAGATGAAGTGAAGTGGATGGAAATGATCTACCTTGATGAAGTCTGAGTAATCAAGGTGATCGCGTAGTGTCACGACATTAAATCAGGCGCTACTTGAAAGGTAATCCAAGTTTTAATTAATATCATTTGTTCTTTTTGTAGCATGTGAGGAAGGAAGTGATGAAATGAGAGATCTAGATAGAAGCTCTGGGAGACCGCAAATCGCAAAACAAAAAATGTGAAACGCGGATCAACCTCATTTTATTCCAAAATATGGCTCGACAAAAGACAAATTTCGCATTCCATCCGCGATATGCAGATGCCAAACCACAATTGCACTTTGAGCGCAAATGATTCTAGAATGAAACCCATCAAGGGTGTTTAAATTGAGTGAAACACGGAGGAAATGTGGACCGCGGTTGCCCAAGCACAGCCATGACTTAGGTTAATGTATATATACGTATATGTATATGATTATAT
>JACEIK010000256.1:388488-422834 GCA_018107945.1 Datura stramonium
ATATTTAAAATAATTATTATTTGTAGTTACACTTTAAAAATAGTTACTATTTATAAGATTTCTCTCCTCCCTCCCTCATTCTCTCTCGCTCGCTCTCTTTCTCTCTCCTCTCTCCTTCTTTCGCTCACATCTCTTCTCTCTCTCCTTATCTCCCTCACCTCTCTTATCTCTCTCACCCCTCTTCCTTGCATCTCTCTCGCTCGCTCGTCTCTCTCCTTTCTCTCTCGCATCTATCTCTCTCGCCAATCACCTCATTCAATTTATTGTAGATCTGAATCTATAAAGATTTTCTTGGTGATGATATAGGTATATCTCACAAAATAAAAGTAATAGATATGTTTCTTTGTTAATCCCTCTAAATGAATAATGTATATGAAAATATTTTTGGATTGTGTTTATAAATACCGCAAAATTAAGAAAGTGTATACAACAAAATTGAGTGCTTTGTTAATTTTTGCAAACGAATATTGTATCTAAATCTTTTTGAATTGTATCAGTGTATCCGGTAAATTTGAGAAAATGAATTCAATAAAATTGAGTACTTTGTTATTCATCCAAACGAGTGTTATATTTGATACAGAACAACTTGCCATAAAATTATTATATCTAGAAAAATGAGAAAGTGTTGATATAACTAGGTTGAACGAATAGATACAGTGTATCGATATCTAACTAAATTGAGTTAACATAAAACAATAAAATTATTGTATGAATGATACAACATGAATTTCATAAGGCTTGATACAGTGCAAATTTTAAAAGGCTGTAACTGAGATACAGTGTGAATTTCAGAAGATTGTATTTGAGATACAACATGAATTTTAGAAGTTGTATTTGAAATACACGCGAATTCCAAAATAATACTATATAGCTATAAATCGTAATCACGGATACTAAGCTACTAATGATTATAATTATGATCCAAATTATAGCTATTTATGAAAAAATCTCTGTATGTAATAGGAAAAATAAGGATGAGAAAAACTCAAACTTCTTTTTTTTTTGACTGATTGTCAAGTTCATTGGTAAATAAAATATCTTTTTATCAAAAAGTAAAAGTATATTTGAAAATTTTTAATTGACATATGAGGAGGATAGTCTATTATTTAATGGTGGAATGAAAATTTAATTTTTATAATAAAGCTAAAAATATAAATAATTTTCACCCATTATTTTTTCATCTAGTTTCAATCTTATTGACAAACAGGAATCGATAGTTGTTTTAGGATCCTAACACATAAAATTAAGTTTGAATAATTGAACTAAGCTAGCTAGCATAACTAGAATTCTATGTTTGAAGGTGATACATAATTAGGTAGACATATATTTATATGAATGCTCATGGAGGATTAGTTAAGTAGGTCTTTACACGAGGTAGTTTTGTTGGTGAGATGAGATAAATAAGGATATCACATATGTTGATTTATATGATTGCACATTGAGGATTATTTTATTCAATTTTTTATATGAAAAATTACCCTCTATGGCAGTTAGAGTAAAATAATTACCCTTTTTAGCCCATATTTTTTATTTTTTACATGGTGAGGCCATGTTTTATCTGATGAGCTCGTGTTTTACCCCCCGAGACCCGATTTATCTTAATGAGGCCCAACTGTTTATTCAGTTTTATTAGAAATAAAACCTTTTCTTCAAGAAGATGAAGCCCAACCTTTTAATAAGCCTTTCTTCTTCAAATAGACGGTGTCTTCAAACAAGCGGTTTCTTCTTCAAACAGTTTCTTCACAGGTTAGATTTCTTCTCGACCTTCTTTCGCCATTGATGCAATAGTTTTGTTCTTCATTTTCCATTCAAAGTAAGCTTCTTCTTCCCTTATATCAGGACCTTTACAATATCAATTTTATTTTAATTTTTTATATTTTGTGATTCTATTAATTGAATAAGTTTTTTCTCTCATTTTATTAGGATCTTCATAGTAGCGATTTTGTTGAGTTGAGGCATTTCATTTTACTTTTGAAGATTTTTTAATTTGCTCTAGGATTTAATGTGGTCTTATTTAGGTTATATTGATTTTGATTTTCTAAATTTATAAAAAATACTACTTATTTTTAGGTGTTTTTTTGTTGATTTCACATTCTGATAGTGTATTTGTGGGGTATCTTTTTTGGAAGTCTTTATTGATTTCACATGCCAATGGCGCCATTTATTTCACATAGAAGTTCAGAATATGGTTTATGAATTGATCCAATATAAAATTCTATTTGATTGTCCTAATTTATAGATTTGTGAATGTCATGTTCCATACGTCTGTTGAACTATTTTAAAGTTGGTTATTTTCTTTCTCCACTATTTACCCTTCCCTTTTATTTGTTTATTTAGTAGGTGTACACAAAAATATCTTCATCTAAACTTTGTGAAAATAGTATTGATATGGATGATGATTTTGTGGCCCCTATTTCTTCTCCTAAAAATGAATGCACTAGAACAATCCGCTCTCATGCGAAATAGATTGTTAAGAATGTTACGACCGGTAAGAGGGAATGATAAATATAATCAACATGAAATATATAAAGAAAATTTGAAAGTTGTTGTCAAATTAAAAAAAAAAAAGAAAGATCGATAGTGATGGTGAAACCAGTAAAAAAAGAAGAAGAAGAAGAAGTTCCCCCTGTGGCTGAAAATAAGGTATATTGTCTTTTCTACTATTACTCTTTTGAAATGGTGCTATTTGAATGACTTATAGTTGTATAAACTGGTTTAAATAAGTATATCTGAATTGGTGCTAATTGAATGATTTCATGTTATTCTAATGGTACTTACACTTGTATAAACTGATAGAAATGTGTATTTTCTGAACCTGTTCTATTTGAATGAGTATATCTTAATAGTTTTTCCAATGGAAGTGATTGTTGTGGTCTTAAGTGGAGCCTTTTTTATGATTGGAGAAGATTGGTTTATGTCTTTCTTATACTTCTCAATAGTTTGTTGTAATAAAATATTTCACAAGTGTTGTTGGTTCTCGTGTGTATACTATCTGTAGTTTATTTTTCTTTCAACTGAAACCAACAGAATCTTTTGCTTTCTAAATGTTGTGTCTGTTTGAAGATTCATATTGTATTTTTTTTCTTTTAGTTATACATTTGTTCTGATTTTCAAAGGTCGACGGTGATGGTGAAATCAGTATAAAAAAAAGAAGAAGAAGAAGAAGGAGGTTCCCCCCGTAGCTGAAAAGAAGGTATTGGCTTTTTTATGATTACTCATTTGAAATAGTGTTATTTGAATGACTTATAGTAGTATAAACTGGTATATCTGAACTTATATAAAGTGGTATAAATATGTATTTTTTGAACTTGTACTTTTTGAATAATGAGTTTATTCTGTTATACTAGAACTTATTTTGTATAAACTGGTATAAATGTGTATAATATGAAATGATGCAATTAACAGGCTGAAAACTAACCTGAAAAATTATGTCAGTTACTACTGTATTACTACTGCTAATATTTATTTTTCACTGATTTCTTCTTTTTACATGTTGAGGTTGGTGAGTTCGATCTAGCAGTCGATGAACACTTAAAAACAAGGATTAGTTATCATACAAACATGGAGATTGTCAGTATCCTAAATCAATGCTTGATTGAAACACAACTATAAATGTTTCGAGATAGTTAGTTTGGCCACTTCCTCGGATTGCCTCCATTCAACAACCAGAACCAATTGATATATGCTTTGTTATTAAGGGAAGTTTCAGCTGGTTGTGAAAGAGAGATATGGATTAAACTCGATGATTATGTCTTGAGATTCAACATTAAAGAATTTACTCTCATTACTGGGTTGAAGTGTTATGAAGATGATATCACTGTGTTTGATGGGCCAGAAGTCAATAGGTTATTGAAAGAGTATTTTTTCAGAGATGGAAAAAAATCAATAACGAGGGAGGGTTTGCTTAATCGCTTCAAGCAAAAGGGTTGGAATTTAGATGAGGATGAACTCAAGATGGCCATATTAGTATTCATCCACTATTTTCTCTTTTATAATGCTAATAATCACAATATATTAATTAACAAAGAATTTTGATATGGTTGAGAGTAATTGATATTAACGCTATACATGGGACAAATCAGCATTTGAAGATATGCTGAGGACTATGAGGGGTAAAATGTGTGTCAAGTTGATGATGTACAGGCTCGGAGGTTTTCCACTTGCATTTAAAGTCTGGTTTTATGAGTGTTGCTCTATTATTGACAAAAGACTCGCTTCTCGTGTTGCCAATAGTGTGTCACGCATCATTAACTGGCAAATCAGAGAAGATCTGTCATTTATGGACCTGACTAGTGGGATTGTGATGATTAGCATTTATCATGTGAAGTTCTTCTTTTTTTTTGGTTACTTTTTATGTTCAAGATACTTTTTCTGGATGCAATATGCTAGCTTGTTGTTATTTAAGTGACACGTATAATAATGTATAATCTGCATAGTTCATGTATAATCATGTATAATTATGTATATTTTTAGAATTTTTCTAAATTTAATTTTGTGTATTATAATATTTTTTTAATTCTTATAGTTGATGTACCATAACATTACCTCGACTGAAACTTGAGAAATTTTTTGAAGATATCAATGTGAATGGTGTTCCATTGAAAGAGGTGTCTATTAGTCATAATGGTCATCATAATGTTGGAGTTGAAATTCATAAAGAAATTATTAAGCAACAACGTTGTTCAAAATGTAATACTTTTGCAAGTCATGAAGATTTAAAGATTGAAATTGATAAGTTAAGGATTGACCTAGGACAGGTACTATATCAACTTTTTTCTTTATATTTTTGTATACACATAATTTGTTGGTTTAACTTTTGTTATTTTTTTATTCTCTAGCTTACTGAATCTGTTAAGGTTCTCGATAATTATGTGGTTTCTTCCTTTAAAAAGCTCTTCAAATTGATTGATTTTAAGGTAACAAACAAAAGTGTGGATGAGGTTTGTCTCTGAGGTACTCTTTTTACACATTTAATTTCTTTGTATACTTAAAATGATATGTAACCTCATTCCTTTGTTGTTTTTAGTAGTTTCATCAAAGCTTTAATGATGATGATAACTACGATCATGATGGGTACCAGAATTTTAATGATCATGACCTTGCTGCGTATGATCCTCAAGAAATAATCACAACTGACCATACTAAGTCAGCTATCAAGCCAAAATAGAGAGTTACTAATGTGCTTTCGGTTTACACTCCCTTTATTACTGAAATACACTATTATTCTCTATTTATATAACACTAAATATACATTTTCTTTGTCTTAAGGGCAGCAAAGGATGTTGTTAATGATGAAAAGGATCGGTATGAGGGCCTCGCTGATGAAGAAATTGTCAGGATAAACATGACTCAAATTGTGCTTCATAGGCAACATGACAAAGAAAAAGAAAAATACATGACTCTGGAAGAATTGATTCGAAAACAGTTACCGGAGAAATATGACAGATCTATATTAATGCTAAATTTTGAATCTACAATAAGCAGTAAATATGGATCAGCGCCCAAATCTATTCTTGAGGTTAAACATCCTTTCGTGAATAATATTTATGAGTTTTATCCCTATTCTCCCGAGGGAATAACAGTTTCTTAATTTGTTAATTGTGGGATGAATTCACCACGAAGGTAGTCTCGTTGCTTTAGGATTTTATTTTTTGAGTTTTATGATTTATCATAACTTTTGATTTTATTTTTTTTAATTATTTTCAAGTTTCAAAGAATTTTATCCCAAAGATAAAAATAATTTGGCGCAGCCTTTCATTAATAGATCAATTTGTATGGACAAGAAGAATTGATTTCACTCACTTGCACATGGTGGTCAATTTTTATCTGACACGATATGTGATAAATTTATATGCTATTAATTTTTTTTCTTAATTAACTGTTCAATATGGTATGTCAACATGTAACTGGTTGATTAGATGGTTTGAAATTTATAGTCTATCAAAAAGAAATGGATACAGATTTGTAAATGGAAAGGACTTTTATTTTGGAAGAATTGGTATAAATATGTATATCGAAACTGCAGCTTTTTGAATGAATTTATTCTATTTTAGTAGGACTTATATTTTGTATAAATTGGTATAAATATGTATATCTGAATTGCTGCTCCTTAAATTAGTTTATGTTGTTCTAGTGGGACTTATTGTCACGACCCAAATGATCGTGATTGGTACCCACACTAACCCCTTGGTGGGAGAACCAACGATTCCCAATAAGTACCCCCAACATTAAACTTTCAGAAAGAGATAAGAACTATAATTAATGAAAGACACCATCAGAAACAGTAATCGACTTCTTACAACCAAAAAACAAACTAAATTAATCCCAAGACCTGAAAGTCATTGCACAAGATGTTTGTTTACATACCTAAGAATATTTAAAACTAAAAACAAAGAAAATAAGTGTCCAGAAGAGAAGGACATCTTCAAAACGGGGGAGCGACACTGTCTCCTTGTTCTGCTTACCTTTCCATAAACTGTGGCTGCTTACAGGTGAGGATGTGAAGAACTGTCTGGGTCGAACTCTGCATTCAGAAATAAAGTGCAGGCGTAGGGTCAGTACATAACATGGTACTGGTACGCTTCATCGGTTGACCTCACATAAGAACGTGTAAACATAGAAACAATGGCGTAAAAGAAGTCTTTAGAATCATACAGAAGTACAGAAATCAATTTAAGTGCACTAGCTCTAACACATATGACAACCAACTTGCTCACTGAATTGGGCCTTTTGCTGCAGCGGTCACTTGATCTCTATAGCAGTCTCGCCACAGTGGAAGAACTTTCGCTATGGCGGTACTGCCTTAGGAAGTAGCTCGACTTAGCTGCAGCTTCAATAGTTCATCAGATCATCAACCCAACAGTTCAACAATTCATCAGTTCACATACTCTACGGATCAATTCAACTATCACACAAGTCTAAGAATCAATAAATAGCAATTCTTTATCCTTTACGAATGCAATAGGTAATTACAGGAAAAAAATCCACTTAAGAGTTACCAGCATCCCGACTGTGTCACACTTAGAATCAGATGCACGTCTTCATTTCAAATTACATAATAAAGTCCAAATTTTTCTACAACCACATAGCACATTCTTCATTCATTCTTATATATATATACACAACGCAATAAAACAAAGTAAAACATAGGGTAACATGTCAGGCACATACCTCCGCCATGTCCGCATCACCACTCAAAATTCACAACTCAATGTACAAACATGTTAGAGGGTCTTATTTTGCCCTTCCGGTTACGACCTGTAGGGGACTCTAGAAATTCATGTACCATTACGGCGTGGCATCCGCTCTCACTCATATGCTCGTCTAGATGCTCTCCTCGAACACGAGCCACTCAACAATATCACTCGCCCGGATGCTCCCCACGGGCACGACCCGCTCATCTCAGGATACTTTTATTATCCAAATCATTCTTCCTCCATTAAATGTAACAAAATACAACTCATACATATACATATATAATCCAACTCTTAGGAGTCTACATTTCACTCCCTCACTTGCACAGATATAAATTATCGGGTCACATTATAGCACTCTTAAAAGAAACTCGCTTCACAATTCCATAAAATTTATACAACGACTTATAATCATCTAACGTTAACATGATCTCCCCTAATTATTTAAATAAACCATTCAACAACAGATAATGTCTGAAGACCAATCTCATATCATTATTACGCATACATACAATTCATAATATAGGGTCTAACCCTCTAACCATTACCTACCTCAACATTCGAAGATAATGATTCAGCTACTCTGCAGGAACTTTGCCCTTCCTCAACGCTTCGAATCGTTTGAAATCTACATAATAAGAGTAATTCATTATTTACTCTTCAATTATGGGTCTAAATAGATCAAACCCTCCCCTTTGAGGTATTTTTGAAAGTAAAACCCCTATTCTACTAGGTTCTAGTCTCAATTTCCCGTGTAATCTTCGTTCCCAACACGTAATTCTAGGAAAGTGATCAAAACTCTTCAAACAAAAACCAAAATCACCCCTAATCATCCCATAATCCAGCTAGTTTAACAGCCTAGGGTTTTTCTCTACAAAACTTCCACCATTAAAGGTCCATAAGCAATCTAGGATCAACGCTAATCGTAGTAGAGATAGAAAAATCAAAATTCTTAGCTTAGGAGAATAGTTCACTGCTCTGGAGAGATTTTTCGTTATCTAGCCCTTCTGATCGAATTTTTGAAATAATGGGGTAAAACCCCCGTAATTCTCACTTAAACCCACTTTCTGACTCCCGTTGTCCGCTACAGCGGTTACATTTCCACTACAGCGGACGCCCTACAGCGATCAAAGTGTTGTTGCGGTGGTTCCAGTGGTCATTTTCCAAATTCATTACGACGGGACTCCAATCGCTACCACGGTCTCGCTGCAACGGTCCCCCGAACCAGTAGCCACCTAAAATCAGCCAGTTTCAAACTTAAAATATTTCACAACACCTTATATTCCTTCCTTAGCCTGTTACCAGTGTTCTAGGTCCATAACTATCCCGTAACGACGTCGGGATCGTTACATCATATACAAATTAAAACACTGTTGGGGGACTATACAAATAAAGGGAGAGTATATACCATATTCCATGAACATTTGAGGATACTTGATCCGCATATCATCCTCGGTCTCCCAAGTGGCTTCCTAATCATACAATTGTTCTACTAGATCTTTGTTGTCGCAGTTTCTTTTGACCTCAGCTTCCAAACTTCTCTAGCCAATATCGCTACAGGTTTCTCTTCATAAGACACATTCTCATCTAATAGCACAGAGTCCCATTTGACAATATACATTTCATTCCCATGGTACTTTTTCAACATTGAGACATGGAATGTCGGATGCACCCCCGACAACCCTGGCGGCAAAGCCAACTCATACACTACTTCCCCCACATGCTGAAGTATTTCAAACAGCCCAATGTACCTCAAGCTAAGTTTTCCCCACTTTTCAAACCTCATCACCCCCTTCATAGGAGACACCTTTAGCAGCACTTTCTCTTTCTTTATGAACTCCATATCCCTTACCTTCTGCGTACTGCTTTTGTCTACTCTGAGCAGCTCCTGTCGATCCCGGTCACCCTGACCCCTAGCTGGACAATTCCTCATCTGATGACCCTCCTGTCCAGAAATATAGCATGTTGTGAAGCCATACCTGCACGCTCCGGAATGGCGTCGACTGCAAATAGGGCAAAGTGGTATTGTAAACCCACTCTGCTCCACCCTCCTCTGCTGTTGTGAACCTACTGCTTGCGAACCTCTGTCGAGATCTGACTGCCCTCGGCGACTAGACCTACTCCTCTACCGCTGTGGTGGAGGCGGGGGTCTAGGCGACCTATCCGATAACCGTGGCCTAGGTCCTCCCCGGGACTCCTCCTTTAATTCATCCGGTCTGTCCCTGCGGTGCTGCTCCTGACTTCTCCTCCTAATCTCCCGGTACCGCTGTCTGATACCCCCAATATTCTGAGCAAAAGCCTGCACACGGGCGATATCCATATCCTCTCGCAATGTGGCTATGATGCAGGTCTCAACATATTCTGGGTTCATCCCCATAATAAAGCGGTGTACCCTGGATGGCACTGTGTCCACAAAAGCTGGCGCATATTGAGCCAAGGAATCGTACCGCATGGAATATTCCCGAAAACTCATCGACCCCTGCTCCAAGTGTAGGAACTAATCAACCCGGGCCTGTTGAATCTCCCGCTGTAGGTAATGATCCAAGAAAGCCTCTGAGAAGCTGGGCCAGGCCGGAGGGGAAACATCTCTCCGTCGGGACCTCTCCCAACTCTCATACCACAGTACGGCGATGTCCCGTAGCCGAAATACTGCCAACTCAACTGACTATGTGGGTGTAGCATGCATCACCCTGAAAATCCTCTCCATCTGGTCTAAGAAGTCCTGAGGGTCCTCGGTCCGATCTGTCCCTATGAATTGCGGGGGACTTAGTGCTAGGAACTCTTGGACCCTCGAACTACCAGGCCCTCCTAAATATTCTGCAACTGTAGGTGGCACTGGCTAGCGTTGAGCAGCCATCATCTGTGCTAGCATAACCACCGCGCTCCTGACCTCCTGGTCGGATGGTACGGGTATAGAAACTGCCGGAGGCGGTGCCGTCACACCGGNTGAGCAGCCATCATCTGTGCTAGCATAACCACCGCGCTCCTGACCTCCTGGTCGGATGGTACGGGTATAGAAACTGCCGGAGGCGGTGCCGTCACACCGGCCATCCCAAGAGGCTCCTGACGTGGTGGAGACTGCTGGGGAGGTCGAGATGATACCTCCGTATCATCCTTAGATCGGGCCGATTCTGATCGAAGCTGAGGCACCCTGCTGGTGCCCTCTCCTGCTACTACATCTAACCTCCTGCCTATCGTAGGGTGTCGCTGGTCCGACATTTCTCTATAAACAAAAGAGTATAATGAGCTTAGGGACTCAACCCTATACTGTACCGCTCTATAGCATGACTAAATAAGAAGAAAGAATAACCATCTTATCATGCCTTGCAGCCTCCTGCCTATAGTATATGGTGCAAAACACGTCCATAGACAAGACTCTACTTAGCACGGCTTGCAGACTCCCTAGGATACAACCTGCTCTGATACCAAGTTTGTCACGCCCCACCTTGGGAGGCATGACTGGCACCTGGTTCCCTACTAAGACCTGGACTGTTGAGCTGACTGAGCTTAAGCACCTCTGGTGCAGGGCTGGCTCTAACTCTAGAATCAAGAAAACAACGGGCTATATAGCGACTGTAAATACAATCCCCGGCCGATAAGGCCTATAGCCACCTGTGCAAATAAAGAGCTAACTAGAGACAACCATTTATAGGGAGTCCTATGCGGGCCGACAAGGCCACCATGATATCTAGTTATAACTGAAAGATAAGATCAGATGCTAAACAGATCTATGACCTACAAGGCCACCAACCAACAGCAAGATAGGGCCCCACACGGCCAAAACACATAATCTAAAACACATATGGGCCCCACAAAGCCGATTTCATCTAACCACAGAGAAGTAATGCAATCTGCAAGCCTCTAGGAGTAATAAGATGGTCGGGACAAGGCCCCAACCTACCCGTATTGTACAAACAAAAAAAGTAAACCTCTATCACACAAGCTCCGGAAGAAAGGAATTGATGGCTCTGTACGGCTGACTGGAACTACCAGGGACTTGCTCCTCATCTATCTGCACCTGCAGGCAAGTAACGTCAGTACCAAAGGTACTGAGTATGTAAAGCAATAATTTTAAATAACTGAAAATAAGGAAAAAGAACTGACAATAACTGAAGTATAGAAAACGGACTAAAAATGACTGAAGTAGTGAAATCAGGACTAAACATAACTGTGATAAGGAGGGTAGGGGTCATACCTGACAAACGAGGCATCCTACCGTTAACTATCAGTAACTAAAGCAAACATAAACCTTACCTGTCCCCCATAAGCCGGAAGGTACAATCAGCACAAAATAACCCACCTAGGCCCCCATTAACCCTAGTGAGTACACCTCAATCTATATACCCCTATCCAGGTCATATTGAGTCAACTATCAGCTATAAACGTCCTGCCGATCCCCTGGGTCTGCAACTGGGCCTTCTCGGCCCATGACTATAGTTGTGCCTGAGTCCGGAGGACTCCTGATATCTACACCCTGGGCATAAGCGCTCGACGGGGTGTGTATAAGGCCAACCACGGCAAATATGAGGATCTGGATCCCCATCTTCATCCCTTGCGGACGACATGCCGCTCCGTAGAGTGATGTATCCTCGCCCCTAGCGGGCGAGTCGACACAGCTATTAACTCTGGGGTGGTCAGGGAAGCTATACAGGTGTAATCCAGTACAAAACAATACAAATTATGAGTCTTGACTGACAATAACAACTAGACATCATAACATACTCTTGACATGCTTTATTGGAATTCATACTGGATTACTATGCTGAAGAAACTAACTTGCCGAAATAAAATGTCTTAACATACCTCGTTCGCTATTTACCGATTAACTGGCGAGGTTCGGCTAGTATTCAGCTGTTCTTCCCAACTGTAATCATATTAACGGAAGAATAGGGCTAACTTTATTACTATATTTGAAGAAAACAATAACTTACANATATATATATACTAACTATACTTCAACTTATCAAAAGACAATTAAAAACTCGTAATTTCTCGGGAATCTAGAAGGGAAAAATGTTTACTTTAAGCCTGAGATCGTATTGACACTAGTTTGGAGCAATTCCAATAACTTTGCCTCGGTGGGACGACGATTCACCGGGCGAATTTCACGAAACTAACTCCGGAAATGCTCCCTGTAGCCTTATATTTCGATACCCGAAGTTAATTTGGATTTGTACGGCGTTTAGCAGCGTAATCGGATGAAAATTATATGTTTTCCTTTGTCCCTATCCTTTGTTGGTCGTGGTATATATGAAAAATAACATGAAATCTAAGGGTGAGGCTTATATATACTTGAAGCAGCATACAAGGCAACGTGGCACGCTGGCCAATGCACCGATTCTGCTCCGTGCCACATTGGCTAACGCGGAGGAGCAGCTCCATGCCACTTTGCCTATCTGGGCAGCTTATATCCCTGAGTTTTCGAATACGAAGAAATTATATGTTATTATTTGTTAATTTCACATAGAATGATATCCTTGCTTATTATTGATATGATCTCCATCAATTCTTACCTGAATTATTGATGTTTCTGCCAAAGTGAATTTAAGCCCTAAATTTTCGAGTAAAGACTAATTGTGTATTAAATTTCGTCTAGTTTGTGAAGTGTGATTTGGGCTAAATTTTCTAGTATTTCTTATCGTTTATATGTTGAGTAAATACTCCATTTATAAGAATGATTTAGCCGTGTCGGATAAGATTTCTTTAATTCTTGAAATTTTGCCATATTATGAAATTCCCGTGTTGTTGGAATGAGTTGGGTTCTCTATTAGCTGCTTAGTAGTTCAGTTCAGTTAGAACGTAGAACCTCTTCAGAACTATTCAGAACTTGTCAACTGATCAGTTTGACTTCAGTCTTTTCTTGAGGTGTCAGTGGTGCCTCCCAGTTATCAGAATCAGATTCATAATCCAGTTTATTGGTCCATTAGGCGGTCATGAAATTTTAGATATATAGCTCTGACTAGCCTCTGGACCCCAGTTCAGATTTCAGTTTGTTCTTAGACAGTTACGGCGCTTCTAGATAAGCAGCTGTAACCAGTCTAGAACCCAGTTTCAAAATCTGGTCCGTTAAGACTCTCAGGGTACTTTCAGATAGGTATCCCTGGCTAGTCTTGGGCCCCAGTTTCGAGCTATCAACTTAGTATTCAGTTTAGGTTATCCAATGGGAGTAGGAATTAACACTGAGGGGACCGGGGTTCCAACGCACCCAGGTTCCCAGAACTACGTTGCCAGCATAGGTTTCATTATGTATTGGCCTGACTGGCCCCAGACTTTTGTGATCACCCAGTTCATGCCTTTATATCCTGGCAAGGTATATTGGGTCCTACTGGTGGGGTGTATACATCGGACTCCACGTCTAGCTCACGTGGTTATATGTCGGTTATAGAATCTCTCACTAGTCAGCCCAGTTCGGTTTCAGAATAAGCAGCTCAGTTCAGTTCTAGTTATATTAGTTTAGCCCAATTTAGTACAGTATTTCAAACTTAGAACTTTCAGACTTAGGGCATGTCTTTGACCATCAGACAGGGTCATCTTGACCATTTCAGTTTACTTCAGTAGTTCAGTTCAATTTACTTGTTGGTCATTGCATGTCATTTCAGTTCAGACTTTATATTCAGTTATGTTTCTCTCACTTACTCAGTACATTCAAAGTACTGACGCATACTTTTATGTTGTATCGTTTCATGATACAGTTGCAGGTTCTCAGACTCAGCACCGTTAGTCGCCGCGGTTCAGATACTCTTCCTCAGTGTGTGAGTCCTCTTCATTCGAAGGCCTTATTTTATTTCTTTCAGTTAGTTCATTATTTTTAGCTAGACTTAGAGTTAGCTGGGGGCTTGTCCCAACAACTCAGAAGTTAGAGGGCTTTCAGACACAGAATTAATTGCAGACTTCATATGTTCTTAAACCTTATATTTTTAGTTTTATTTTCATAAATTCTTTTATGTTATTATTTCAAATCTTCCTCTATATTTGTTTTACTCAGAATACCAGTGTATGATAGACCATGGGTTGACTTGGGGTCACTTGTGGCTTCAAGTACCGTGTCTCGTCCAGGGTGTAGACTCGGTGCGTGACACTTCCAAGCAAGCTAAACTGCCCATGCTCACGTCTTCCGACTCAAAGCGTCTGCCACAATATTGTCCTTTACTAGATGGTACAGGATAATGATATCATAATACTTAAGCAACTCCATCCATCTCATGTACCTCAAATTGAGATCTTTTTGGGAGAACACATACTGCAAGCTGCGATGATCCATGAACACCTCACATCGAGCTTCATACAGGTAGTGCCTCCAAATTTTTAGGGCAAATACCACTGCTACTAACTCTAGGTCTTGTGCGGAGTAATTCTTCTCATGCACCTTCAACTGTCTTGAGGCATAAGAAATAACCTATCCTTTTTGTATTAACACAACACCCAACCCAGACCGTGAGGCATCAAAATAAACAACAAAGTCTTTACCTTCCATGGGTAACACCAGAATAGGTGTTGTGGTTAGCAAATTTTTGAGTTTCTGAAAACTTGCTTCACATTCCTCTGACCACTTAAAAGGTATATTCTTTTGCATCAACTTAGTCAACGCCGAAGCAATGGAAGCAAAACCCTTCACGAACCGACGGTGGTAATTGACTAACCCCATAAAACTCTGAATTTCTGTCACATTAGTTAGATTCGACTAGTTTCTGACCGTCTCCACCTTCTATGGATCAACTTGGATTTCCTCCTTGGAAATCACATGTCCCATAAAAGACACTGATTCTGACCAAAACTCACACTTAGAGAATATGGAATACAACTGCTTCTCCTTCAGTAGTCCCAGCATAATTCTCAGATGATTTTCATGCTCCTACTTGGTCTTAGAATACACCAAGATATCATCAATAAACACAATGACAAAGGAGTCAAAGTAAGGTTTGAAAATACCGTTCATCAGGCTCATAAATGTAGCTGGGGCATTAGTGAGTCCAAATGACATGATCAAAAACTCGTAATGGCCATACCTGGTCTGGAAGGCTGTTTTGGGAATATCCTCAACCCGAATTTTCAACTGGTCATAACCCAACCTCAAGTTGATCTTTGAAAACACCGTCGCCCCTTGTAATTGATCAAACAAATCATCTATTCGAGGAAGAGAGTACTTATTCTGAATATTTACCTTGTTCAACTGATGGTAGTCGATGTACATCTGCATACTACCATCCTTCTTCTTTACAAACAAATCGGGGCACCCCACGGCGACACACTCGGTCTGATGAACCCTTTATTAAGCAACTCCTATAACTGCTCCTCGAGTTCTCTCAACTCAATAGGTGACATTCGATATGGAGGAATAGAAATGGGTCTGGTACCTGGTTCTAAGTCTATACAGAAGTCAATGTCATGGTCCAACGGCATGCCGGGCAAATCTACAAGGAACACCTCTAGAAACTCACAAACAACCAGGACCAACTCCATGGAAGGACCCTCTGAACTAGTGTCCCGAATATGCGTCAAATACACTAAACAACCCCTCTCTATCAACTTACAGGCAAAAATATAAGAAATAAGTTTCTTGGGAGCAAGGATACAATTTCCTTTAAACTCCAACCTGAATGACTCTGGGCCTGATATAGTGACGTTCTTAACATGGCAATCTAAAATGGCATCATAAGGGGAAAACCAGCTCATTCCTAAAATTATATTAAAATCGACAATGTCTAAGATCACTAAGTCTACCAGAGTGACAAACCCCATGAAATCAATAATGCAATCACGAACAACCCTATCCACTAACACAAAATCCCCAACAGGAGTAGACACATGGGTAGGAGTATCAAGCACATCATAAACAAGATCAAAACACAATGCAAAATAAGCAGACACATAATAAAATGTAGAACCCAGATCAAACAATGCAATAGCCATTCTATCGGCCACGAAGATCATACATGTAATAACGGCGTCTGAAGCCTTTGCCTCTGGTCTACCAAGAAAAGCATAGAAATGGGTTTGATTACCCGCCTGAGAACCGCCCTGGTTGGGCTGTGTCACCCCTCTACCTGCCTGGGTACCACCTCTACCCACCTGAGCACCTCCTCTACTATGTGGAGCACCACCTCTAACGACTAGCTGACTACCTCATTCCAACTGCCGACAATCCTGATTGAATACACTACCTCTTCTCCTAGTAGGGGCCCGAGCTCGAGAAGCTAGGTGAGGAACAATCTAACTGCCTTGCCCGAACCTAGGGCACCATCTTCGGATGTGTCCACACTCACCACATTCATGAAAAACCTTCTCAATAATTGGTCTCTAAGCCGGAATAGAGGAAATAGGGCGAGCTCCGAAGTCTGAACGAACAATCTAAGTACCCCCAACTACACCTGATGGTCGTGGAGCTATCCCTGGCGGACCTCTAGCTAATACCTGCATGGCAGACTGAATAGGGCACCCAAAGAAACCCTGTGGTGCCAGATCTTTAGCAAAAGAACCACCATAAGAACCTACCTTCCGAGCCTTCTTCTCAACGTTCCTCGCACACCCTTCCTGTCTCACCCCTTCTATGGATTTTACATACTCTACCACCTCTTGGAAGGAACCTAAGGAGACTATCTACAGAGCCAATACTTGAAGACCCATACTCATGCCTTTAAAAAATCGCTTGATCCTCTCCTCCTCCATGGGCAATAAGGTTAGAGCACACCTTAGTGAATGAAACCGAGCCTCATATGCTGCAATAGATGAGTTCTATTACTCGATGGTGGTGAACTCATCCCGTCTCCTGTCCCTCAGAGTGCGGGGTATATATTTCTCTAGGAAGGTGGAGTAGAATTAGGTCCAAGTCAATGGTGGTGACCCCGCTGGTCTGCACTCCACAAAAGCTCACCACCAGAGCTTAGCATCCCCCATCAACTAGAAAGTGACGAATTCTAAACCTTACTTCTCTACCTCCCCATTCTTGTGGAGCCTCTCATGAAAATTAATGATAAACTCATAGGCTTCCTCTACCTCAGTGCCGTAGAAAGTGGGAGGCTTCATCTTGGTGAACTTCTAAAATAGGTCATGCTCCTCCCCCGTCATCACCGATCCCACTACCGATCTTGGGAACATGACAACTTTCGACATATTATTGATCTGAGGAGCCATAGTAGTTTCATGTTTTATTCCCGACTGCTGCCCTGCTGAGTTACTGGAGCTGCCCCAGTAACCACAAGGCCACTAAGGAGGTTGAGAACTTGAGCTAGAACCTTAGAGGATGCTAGTGCGGCAGGAGCTTCTCTCTGTGTTGAAACCTCAACTTCAACAGTCACCTACTCCGGTACTGCTGGTGGCATGGGAGATGCAGACCTCTCCTAATTGGAGCAGGAGCATGTGCCCCTCCTCTAACAGTAGCAGGCCTCCATCCACGGCCTCTACCCCTTCCTCTGTCGTGGACTGCCGCTGTAACTACTGGTTCGAGTGTTGCATCTCTATTACCATTAGCGTGTGTTCTCACCATCTAAGAAGAAAAGAAGAAAATTTGTTATATACCAATTCAGATCACCAGATACCAATTGAGTCAAGTAATTGCACGAAAGGAAAGAAGAAGAGAGTTTTCCTAAAGTCCTGCAGCCTCTTGAAGATAAGTTACGGACGTCTTCACACCGATCCGCGATACTCTACTAGACCCTTTAGTTCAATGAGATCAATGAACCTAAAGCTCTGATACCAACTTTGTCATGACCCAAATGGTCGTGATTGGCACCCACACCNCCCGGTGGATGAACCAACGATTTCCAATAAGTACCCCAACTTTAAACTTTCAAAAAGAGATAAGAACTATAATTAATGAAAGGCACTATCGAAAACAGTAATCGACTTCTTATAACAAAACAAAACAAACTAAATTAATCCCAAGACTTGAAAGTCATTGAACAAAACGTCTGTTTACATCTCTAAGAATATCTAAAACTAAAAACAAAGGAAATAAGTGTCTAGAAGAGAAAGAAATCTTCAAAATGGGGGAGAGATATTGCCTCGTTATTCTTCTCACCTTTTCATAAATTGCGGCTGCTTACAGGTGAGGACGTGAAGAATTGTCTGGGTCAAACTCTGCACTCAGAAAAGAAGTACAGGCATAGGGTCAGTACATAATACGATACTGATAGGCATCATCGGTCGACCTCACATAATAACGTGTAAACATAGAAACAATGACGTAAAATAAGTCTTTTTAGCATCATACAGAAGTACAAAAATCAATTCAAATGCACTGGCTCTAACACAGATGACAGCCAGCCTACTCACTGAATAGGGCCTTTCGTTGCAACAGTCACTTGATCGCACAGCGGTATCGCCGCAGCGGAAGGACTTCCGATGCAGCGGTATTGCCTTAGGTTGTAGCTCGACTTAGCTGCACCTTCAGCAGTTCATCAGATCATCAACTCAATAGTTCATCAGTTCACATACTCTACAGATCAATTCAACTATCAAACAAGTCTGAGAATCAACAAATAGCAAGTCTTTATCACTTATGCAATAGGTAATTACAGAAAAAAATCCACTCAACAATTACCAGCATCGCAATCGTGTCACACTTAGAATCAATGCACGTCTTCATTTCAAATTGCATAATAAAGTCTAAATTTTCCCACAACCACATAGCACATTCTTCATTCATTCATATATATATACACAACACAACAAAACAAAGTAAAACATAGGATAACATATCGGGCACATGGCTTCGCCATGTCCCTATTACCACTTAAAATTCACAACTCAGTGTGCACACATGCCAAAGGGTCTTATTTGCCCTTTCAGTTATGACCTGCAGGAAACTCTAGAAATCCATGTACCGTGCCGACATGGCATCTGCTCCCACTCATATGCTCGTCCAGATTCTCTCCTCGGACACGAGCCACTCAATAATATCACTCGCTTGGATGCTCCCGTCGAGCACGACCCACTTATCTCAGGATACTTTTATTATCTAAATCATTCTTCCTCCATTAAATGTAACAAAATACAATTCATACATATACATATATAATTCAACTCTTAGGAGTCTACATTCCACTCCCTCACTTGCACAGATATAAATCATCGAGTCACATTATAGCATTCTTAAAAGAAACTCGCTTCACAATTTCATGAAATTTACACAACAACTCATAATCATCTCACATTAACATGATCTCCCCTAATTATTTAAATAAACCATTCAACAACAGATAATGTCTGAAGACCAATCTCATATCATTATTACACATGCATACAAATTATTATATAGGGTATAACCCTCTAACCATAACCTACCTCAAAATTCGAAGATAACGATTTGACTACTCTGCAGGAACCTTTCCCTTCCTCAACGCTTCAGATCATTCGAAATCTACATATAAGAGTAATTCATTGTTTACTCTAATTACGAGTCTAAATAGATCAAACTCTCCCTTTTGGGGTATTTTCGAAAGTAAAACCCCTATTCTACTAGGTTCTATTTTCAATTTCCCGCGCAATCTTCATTTCCAACACGTAATTCTACAAAAGTGATCAAAACTCTTCAAACAAAAATCCAAATCACCCCTAATCATCCCATAATCCAGCTCTAGTTTAACAGTCTAGGGTTTTTCTCTACAAAACTTCCACCATTAAAGGTCCACAAGCAATCTAGGGTCAACACTAATCGTAGTAGAAATAGAAAAATCAAAATTCTTACCTTAGGAGAATAGTTCACTGCTCTGGAGAGATTTTCCATTCTCTAGACCTTCCGGTTGAATTTTTGGAATAATGAGTAAAAATCCCATAATTTCCACTTAAATTCACATCCTGACTCCCGTCGTCCGCTGCAGCGAACCCGCCATATTGATCAAACTGTCGTTGCGGCAGTTCCAGCGGTCATTTTCTGAATTCATCACGGCGGGACTCCGACCACTACCACGGTCTCGCTGCAGCGGTGGAACTCCCGCTGCAGCGGTACCTCAAACCAGTAGCCACCTAAAATCAAACAGTTTCACGCTTAGAATATTTCATAGCACCTTCTATTCCTTCCTTAGCCTATTACCAATGTTCTAGGCCCCTAACTTATCCCGTAACGACATCCGGTCGTTACACTTATGCTTGTATAAACTAGTATAAATATGTATATCTGAACTGGTTCTCTTTGAATGAGTTTATTTTGTTCTATTGGAACTTATATTTTGTATAAATTGTTATAAATATGTATATCTAAACTGCTGCTCTTTGAATGATTTTATTCTGTTCTAGTGAGACCTATATTATATATACATTGGTATAAATATGTATATTGAATAGAGTTTCTATAGTAATGACTGACTAATGATTGTTACTTTTACTTCTATTGTCAGCACATTGATGTCATATTTTACTATTTGAGGTAAAAGGCTAAATATAACCCCGATATTTTTGTGAGATTCACAACAACTGATTGGACTTTTGGTATAAAAAAAATCAATGGATTTTATGAAAAGTTTGTAATTTTATGAAAAGTTTGTAAAAAAAAACCATGATCTTGTTGTCATTCTGGATGAAAATGAAATATCCGAGTATATCCAAGGATATTATTGATTTAAATTTACCAAGGGACATAGTTGATTATGTGTTAATGCCAATTCATGTCCATCGTAGAAGGAAAAATGTAGGTCATTGGGGTTTAGGCGTGCTTACGTTCAAGGATAGGTGCATCTATGTTTATGACCCGAATCATGGTGCGTTGAATGACGCCTTAGCACGCAAACCCTGTTACCTCATACATTTATGATACCTAATTTTATGATAAGTACCAGATTCTATGATAAGAGGAATGATATTGACTTAAATAGTGATGCATATATTGATAAAGCATTATCTGACACGTTGGATGTTAATCTGGTCAGTGATCTCCCACATCAGTCCAATACAATTTTTTTCAGTTTAAATTTTATTATTTTATTGTTAGTGATTCGTTTGGTACTTATATGTGATTTATGGTTCTTTTGAATTTTACAAGGATTACGATGCTTTTGTTGCTGACTTTGTAGAGCGCACTTCATCATGAGTAAAAAAATTGAAAAGAAGACTTTTGACATTGACAAATATTGCCTAAGGATAGAAGCACTATTGTGGAAATATGGAAGGAATAAATAAATGCTTAATACCGTGAATGACAATGAAGTGACTGGAAGACTTTTCGAGAAGAAAAAGTGGGGGCAACAAGAAAGTAGTTTGTTATAGTAGGAGTAATTGAATTTTTATTTGTGAAAGAAACACTCTTTAAGAAATTTGGATACTATACTCTTTAAGAAAAATTGAGTTTTGTTGTTTGGTAGTACTTTTGATGAAAACACATAATTTGTATTTGCTTGATCGGTATTAAATGATTATTAGAGAGCAATCTTGAATCAGTCTGGTGGTATAATTTTAGTAATCTGTATTGATAAAGTTGTAATTTGTCATTAGTTCTATATACAAATTTATACATTTAATAATTTAGCATTTAGTCATGTTTGATACTAGTAATCATGGAAACTTATACTTCACTATACATTATTATACATTGAATAAATAAATTTATACATCATTATAAAATCAAAACTGATTTTTTCTTCAGTGTAGTTAAACTGTTGATATTAACATATTTAGGTCCACTAAAAATCATATCCCAATTTTTACAATCATATGAAATATATTTTCAACATTATGATGTAGTATAAAGTCAAATGCTTATTTACACTTCAAAGGCAATACTCAATTATATCTATGAAATTTAAGTATTGAAAATAATTCCAACAAAAAGAAAGGTAATGTAAAGCCTAATATTTCAAACAATCTTTTTTGATATATTTTTGTATGGTTTTCTATTGTGATCAGCTTTTCCACACATCCTGCATGAAAGCTTAGCCCTCTTATTATTCACCTCTGAAAATGGCTTCATTCTGACTTTTTTTTGTTCTTCCGGCACTTTTCCTTCCATTTGGTGGTAGGACCATATTCTCCATGACATCTCTCGGGAGAACCCACGTGCTCTCATCTGAAATAGGATTCACAGGAATTTCATATGTTTTAATGAGATAATCTTTCTTGTAGCAAAAAGAGCAGAATTGGATAGGGTTCAATCCAGTGTGCTTTATAACTGCCCAAGTGTGCGGGCATGGCAGTTCGTTCAATTGAAATTTTCTACAACTATATGTTCCCTCTCCGAGGTCTACTATGTTTTCCCTTTTCCCTTCAACCACTATGTATAAGTGCTCTTTAGAGGGTATTGCCTACAGTTTTTCGAGAAAATAGAAGACAAACAGTATGAATATACATTATTATACATCATTATACAAGTTTATACAAACTACAACATGTAGCTAAATTCAGCATACCAACACTCTCTGAAATTCAGTAATATAATGAAATATTATACTCAAGTTTTTATTACCGTCATGTTTTGTGATGCAAGCATATTCTCCATCAACATATTGTTGTATTTTTCGGCAAGCTCTGTGAATTTCGTTGGACGTTTTTCATTTTTGTAGTTTCATTGTTGCATCAAATTTGTCATGTACTCCATCAAACGCCTAACCGGAAGCTCTCTGACATCTTTGTTCACTGCATCCATTAATTCAGTGATATTGAAAGTCATTATCATTATTTTTTCACTCTACAAAACACCTTATACCACTTTCATACCCAACATTAAACAAGTAAGGTTGCACTCTCTGATCAATTTTATTCATTTCTGCGATGTACTGTTTAAACTTTTCAATAGTGTAAGCTTTAGCCATAGCGAAAAAGATCATTTTTGCTTTAGCATGATTTTTTATGAATAAACCCTTGACGTTATTCCATAAATGGTAGTTGCAAAACTAATGTGGAACTTCTGGGTAAATAGTTGTTATTGCTTTCGTAATTCTACTATGTCTATCTGAAATAATGCACATTTCTTTCCGAACCCCAAAAATAATTTTTATTTGCAGAAAGAACCATTCCCAAGATGCATCATTTTTTGAGTCAACAATTGCATAGGCAAGTGGCAAAATACTTCCTGTTAGACAATAAATACATGACTATACATGTTTACACAGGTCTATACAAAACTGTAACATGCATATATTTTTTCAGAAATTCAGCTCCTCTTCTAGTGAGTAGTACAAGAAATTATTTTATACACAATTATACATGTTTACATAAAACTGTAACATGCATCTATTTTTTCAGAAATTAGGCTCCTGTTTCGATGACTAGCACAAGAAATTATTTGTACACAATTATACATGTTTATACAGATCTATACAAAATTGTAACATGCTTCTATTTTTTCAGAAATTCAGCTCCTCTTCCGTTTAGTAGCACAAGAAATTATTTTATATACAATTATACAGGTCTATACAAAACTATAACATGCATTTATTTTTTCAGAAATTCGGCTCCTATTCTGGTGAGTCGCATAAGAAATTATTTTATATAAAATTATACATGTTTATACAGGTATATACAAAATTGCAACAACACTTTGGAAAAATAACTTTATATAATCTAGTCACCAACTGTGTCAATTGTGCAAGCAGTCAATATAGTTCCCCTGTATGCTACCATAAGAAAACTCCCATCAACCATCATTATTGGCCTACAATATTTTCAACCCTTGATAGATGCATAAATGAAACAAATGCATAAATAAATCGTCCCTCATCCGATTTATATAATTTTGTACTTGATCTTGGATTTATATGCTCCAACATATACATGAATGCTGGTAACTCCCTGTAAGAATCACTAGGTTTCCCTTTTATCATTTTCATTACCTTTTCTTTAGCTCTTCACGCTTTCATATAGGTCAAATTGACTCCATGCTCCAGTTGCATGTCACTTCTTATATCACGTGGAGTGTAATTTCTCTTCGGATCAGTAATTTTGTCCACGACTATATTAGCAAATTCGCCCGAAGTAGCTTGTCGTTGTGTTAAGTATCTTTGAGCAAAGGAACATGTATGAACATTGTTGAAATGTCCCACCTTGAATATCTTTTCCCTGTACACGGCAAAAGATTTGAATCACAATTTTCATCCACACAGTGAAGGTGATACCTAGTGTTAAAAATTTAAAACTTCTTAATACAAATTTATACACAAATATCAATAAGTATATCCATAAAATTCATACGTCTACTTTATATATATCTAAATAAATTGATAGCACAATATACAATTTATACCTTGGTGCACTTGACCTCTTTACCTTAAACTGAAACTTCTCACGCAATGCAAAATTTTTCATTACACTAACAATTGTCTTCTTGTTCATGTAAATTTGATCTTCCGCAGCTTCTTTGTATAAAACATTTTCTATTATAGCATAATCATCGTTTACAGTAGCTTCACTACTTCCTTCATCACTCTCATACTCAATTTCATAATTCACAAACTCAGTCATATTTGTTGTAAATTCATTATCAATCTGTGATATAAGTCGCGATGAAATTATAGCATCTAAATTATCACCTGAACAACCATCAGTCAAATTATCACCTGAACAACCAACACCAATTGGCAACAACTTCTTCATTGTTATACACAACTATAAGCAGTGAATTCTGAAGAAAAAAAATCAATTCACAATACACTTGCACACCTGTGTCGTTGTGAATTAGCATAGGCGGTATACCTTACTTCGGATTGAAATTGTTCTCTATGACATTCAAGTTAGTATCAACCCTAATTTGCTTGGTAACTACGACAACTAAATTGTCATAGTTGAAACTAGATTTGATAACAACACAATCCCTAACGTAATTGATAAAATCATTTTTGGAATTCCATTCACCATTATGCTAAAGTATACCGGATAAATTTTTATTGAAAAAAATTGAATCGAGATTAATATTTCTCTTACTTTTAATGGTGGAAGACTAGAGAAATTTGGGCATTCTCTGAATTGGAAGGAGAAAATGAAGAATTTTTTTGAATTCTCTAAATTGAAAGGAGAAATTGAAAATTTTATTTAAGAAAACTCCATTGCAGATTTGGAGGAGACCTAAAAATCGTGTATGCAAAAGAATTTTGCGGGAGAAGCGTGAAGAAGAACTGAAAATCATGCATGCAGTTGAGAGAGAAGCATGATGAAGTGTTTATATATCAGGCCAAGTTTTTTTGGGCCATAGGTTTGTAATATTTTTTGGGCTATGAAATTGTAATTTTATTTTATTGTTTATTTATGTAATTTTTTTCTTTTGTATATGGAATAACTTATCACGCTATATATTGTACTAAAATAATAGGATAAAATAATTTTGGAACTAAATAATATTCATTATCAAATGCAGGATAAAATAATTTCATGAAATATTTTGAAATTATTATCTTTATTCCACCAATCAAATGATTAATCATGATTCATGAGATATTAATTGGGATATGTGTTATTTATTGATTGATTGAATTCTTACTTCAGAAAAACAGACATAAAAATTAAAGATCGAGTGAATATTTGTTATAGCATACCTTATTCACTTTCTTTTTTTTTTCTCCACTCCATGCTATTTCTAGTGTTCTAATCACGGGATAGAATGATTCACTAAGCGGCCAATGAATCTCCTTATCTATAACAATTATAATTTGTTTGATCAAACCTTTAAAATTAACTTATTTTGAAAAGTACATTTTAAAAAAAATTACTTTGTGGGAAGCATTAATCTAAGATATCAATAGTTAAAAGAGAGATTACAATTATTATCTCCTACTCAAATTATACATAAACACATTGCGGTACTAAATATTTTGACAAGAGAATGCAAAAAACGAAAGAAAAGAAATTCATACTTAAAATAGGAACCTATATTTCTCTTATATTTATAAGGAATATAAGGGGTTCCAAATTTGTTTTTCTCTTATAAGAGAAGCCACAGTTGAACAACTTCACTTGCATGTTTCATCGACATGTTGTCCATTGTTTCTTTGGTGGTAATTTACTAACAACTCATGGAAAAGTTAAACAATTTTATATTTGAGCTGCTCTCTGACAATTTCCCATTTTATATAGTGAAAGCTAGGCCTAGGCTGTAATTCGTAGGGTGTGGTTATTGTGGTTACTACAACAATTAAGGGGGACACACTTTACAATGATTGTTAGGTAAAGTTATTACTTTCTTTTACTTGACAGGTGTATTAAAATATTTAAGATATAATTAATCATTTTTTCAATTTTATTTTTAATACTTAAATTTCTAGAATATGAAAAAAATAATTATTATATGTTTTTAGAAAATATCAGTCAATTAATAAGGTTATATTGATTAAATTACAGTCTATATTAAAATATATAAATTTTATTCTATCAAGTTAAAAAACGAAGGGAATATTAAATTTATGAATTTCCTTTGATTTAATATTCTCTTATATCAGAAGCCACATTGTCATGATCATACCTATTTAAACATAAAGGACTTCACTGTCATTTACCAGTCTATCCATGGTCATGTTCAAAGGACTTTCTTAGTAATTGCATCATAATAAATCAATTCTTTTGGCTTACAAAGTACTTTAATGTATCTTCATTTAAAAATTTTAATTGGCTTGACATGTTTGTCCTTTAATTGTATTGTTTGTCATCATTCATCAGCAATATAATTCTCTCACCGTTTGTTCCCTACTCTCCCTGTGTGGACTCCTCTTTATAATTATTTTTTTTTGTAAGGCTTTTGCACATTTATATATCAATTTTTTCAAATTTTATTTAATTATTTTTATAAATTATTAGTGAATTCATAGAATATGTGAATTGTTTTAATGCATTTTCTAGATAATATAAAAATCAAATTTGTAACCATGTTTTGCCCTAAACTTTCACAAAATAATTAAAGGTGACATTAATAAATTTTTCACATGCGAAGGAAGTTTACAAGACTTGGTCGCAATATTTTGCTAACATACTTGATGATGCTTTTTTAACTATTAACACAAATTATAAAATAGCATACAAATTAATTATATATAGCTTTCAGATAAAGTCAAAATATTGTATAAAGTTCAAAAGTTTCTACTTTTTTTTTTTTTGCTAGGATTTTTCTTATAGGATTATTTCCTAGAAAAGTTTTAATGAGTCACATTATTTATGAACCTCCAATGAAAAACGATATGAACTAAAAAAGTATGAATGTTCATTACACAAATTTCAAAGAAAGACTTTATCTTGAATAAAGTATATACTTTGATTTTTTTGTGTAAAAGTGTTTTTGCGCGCATAACTGCCGCTACTCCTCACCATTATATATAATAATACGCAGATCTTTACAACTGCAGATCTTTACAACTTTCATGTAACTTTTAAAATTACGTCTCAAAATAATTCTATCCTTATATATATGAATAAATATTTGGCTCGTGCTTGCATTGCAATTACCGTCTAGTGTATATATATAAACTAGTCAGTATTCCCATTGTGTCCGGGGCCCAATACGAATAATGTTATATTGTTTTATTATATATCATAGAATGATGTCGAAACAGTTATTTAAAATTATTTGTCATTTTTTTAAGTTCAAAATAAAAGCCATATTTTTGCTAATTTAATCATGTAATAGTTATTATTTTAAAAATTACAAATACTTTAATTACGAATACAATGCTCCACATAAATAAAACATAAAATAATATAAATAATGCCTATAAATTTAGTAAATAAATTATATATAATTTTTTTAAAACATTTGGAAAACCAATCTAAAAATACACGAAATAAAACAAATACTCTTGTGATGAAGATTAAAAAGTCTTGCTCAGCCGGTCAGCCCACATTTTCTTTTGTTGTACTTGTTGAACAAAACACAAAACATACAAAGAAATGGCTAGGCCACACTTTTTATTTTTTCTCTTTGAGAACACACATACTGACATGTACATGTATCCTCAAATAACTGAGAAACCCTTCATCCTCAGAATACCAGGTGGGCACACATGTCACAGTGCTGCCTGCTATTCACATTTATTAGATAGTATTAGTAAGCGTAATCCATACGAATAATATTATATTATTTTATTATATATTATATAATGATACAAGTGAAAATAGTTATTTAAAATTATTTATTATTTTTAAAATCTAAAATAAAAATAGTTAGTTATTTTTACTTAATTTAATTATAATAATTATTATTTTTGAAGATAATAAATATTTTAATTATGAATACAATGTCCTACCTGAACAAAGCACATAAAAAACAGCTATTTAAGCACACATATTCACGATGTGCTGCATGCTATTCACATTTATTAGATAGTAATATGATATTTGTTTTTACCCTACTTACGTGGTGCTCCCGTCACAATTTATGTGTTTGACTGTATACCTTAAGAAAATTTATTTTTAGAACTTGTGGGACGACAATTGGACGGAAAATCTTTCATATAAGTGAGAAATTGGAAAAGCTTCTATTTTCAAGTACCTTATCAATAAAGCATGAGAGAAAAGGAAAAAAGAATTACTTAAAAAAACATCATATTTTATTTTTATGTTGCCCATATGTGACTTATTGTTCTATTTGGGCTTATAGTCCACAGAGCTTTAGTACTTGAATGTAACCAAATCATTCTCATATTCAAGTCCATTGAGCACACACAAAAAAGTCTGAGCCCATATTCAAGGCTGCAAATGCTATGCTACATGGAGAATAACATACATATTTAGGAAATGATAAATAATCACCTTAGCCTTTGACACTTCTGTTAGTTCTTGAATCATCATGCTTCATAGCACATATACATTTTGCTCTTGGAAAAAAAATATATAAGATAATTGATGATTATTCAGGTTGCAACAAGTTCAAACCATGTATGTCATTCCAACTTGTATTATGTTCATGTGAGGTACCCTCATTGTTGCATTTCCACCTCTGCAATTCCTCCTAAGGAATGCATAGAAGTAATTTATGGTTAGTTTCTTGATGAACCATGAATTTTTCTTCGCCCTCACGTCCCCATGTCCAAGCAAGTATGTAAATCCTGATTCACTAGCTTCACGAAGTGCTGAGAGCTCGTATTCCAAACTAGGATCTTCATCTCCTGATGCTGCTGCTGCTGTTATTGATGGTTCTGAGGTAGATGTTCCGATCTCTAATCTTTGATCACGCATTAATGGCACTTTAAGATCATCCACGCCCAATTCAGAGTTGTCCTGTGGCCTCACAAAATTGCTATCAAACTCGGGTTGAGACTGTTTGGTTTCTAAAGCACTCGAAGTGCTTCATTCCTCAAAAACTTCTCCAGGCTATCAACCAAAAGCTGTTCAAATGAGTGATGGTCTTCTTTCCTGACATCTTTATAGCCATATCGAGCTACACAACGAAACATATGATAGTCCTTAGGACAAATCCTTCGGAACAAGAACCGTTCTTCTTGAGGAACAACAGGAACTGGCACATGCTTGATGCACACAAAGACTATTACAGAATGAATAGCTGGAAGGTCCAACAGAAACTGAGTAAAAATAGATGGAATGCCTTGAACCAGTTCATTGTATAGTAAGCCTATCCCTGGTACCCTCACTGTCCCTAAAGAACATCCAAGTTCATCCATGAAATCCAATGAGATTTTCTGCTTAACCTCACTTCGATATTTCAATACACTTCCATAGTTCCAGATATACATCACGCACAGGAAGAGAGAGGCAAAAACAAGCGGAAGCCAACCACCTTCCAAGATCTTTGATAAAACAGCAGACATGTATACGAGCTCCATTGCGCCAAATACCAAGGGAAAACACAATGCCAAAATCAAATTTGTTTGCCATATTAGTACCATTACAATTGTAACCAAAGTGGTTGTAACGATCATGACACCGACCTCAGCTATGCCTGCAATGGAAAAGTCATAGTCTCGGTATGAACTAACAAGGAATATATTGTAATGACTGAGATAAACAAGCATCCTGTTATCATTGGTAAAGTGAGATGCTAACCATATGCATTGGCTATACTTGTTGTGCTCCTGAACGCGGAAACCACAAGCATGCACATTATCATCAAGAACCAATTAATGACTGGAACGTAGATTTGACCCATGTGCTCTTTTGAGGTATGAATAATCTTCACCCTTGGGAAGCATCCAAGAGCCATAGCTTGCTTAACACATGAAAATGAAGCAGATATCATGGCCTGACTGGCAATTATAGCAGCTATAGTTGCTATCACAAAAACTGGCCAGAAAAGACTATCTGCTTGTCCACAAAAATTTGAGTGTCATTAGAGCACTTGTTAGAAACTATTAAATACTTAAATAGCTATAAACAGAACGCGGAAAGAGAATATTTAGAGCTAAACATTAGCACGAATATTACTTGGGACTGAATCATAAAATACTCTGCCAGCTGACTGAGGGTGTTGCATAAGAAAAGCAGCTTGGCCCAAGTAGGCCAACAGAAGGCAGGGGAACACCACGCTTGTGAAGGCAATCTGCACCAGACAACTTGCATCAGAAATGAAACAGTTGCTGCAGATATTATATTAAGGTAAGTGCACAAGAGTGAAGGGTCAATGGAAAAAAAACCTGTATAGACTTCACAGAAAAATGACCTAAATCCGCAAACATTGCTTCTGCTCCTGCAAACATGGATTAAATAGCATGTGGTGAATAATCGAGCATCACATTAGTATTCTACATCTTTTCACAGGTTTTACAGATGAATTTTTCCATACATACATATTCAACATAACTTTAATTACATTGCAAATTGAGTTAGAACGATGTAAGCACTTGCAAGAGAATTCAGGAAAAAGACTATTAAATTCCTTTTAAAATAGTATCAATACCATATCCTGTGAACCAGATGTATGTTGTCATTCTATAGAAAAGGATATTTTAGGCAATCTGCTGGTAAAATTTGCCCATATCTCCATCAAAATATTTTCATTATGCATACAGAAGTAGAGAAATAGCCCACATGTAAACATCTGCAGATGCACCTATTAGTCATATCACTATGTATGCCAGATTCTTTTTGAACTTCATTGCAAATAAAAGGAGAACAACAACTTCGCGTACCTGTGATGCATAATACGCAGCCACCAAGAGCTGACCATCCATTGGTCGAGTTCTTCTTGAAGAACAGATAGATATAAGCTGGATTTATAGCCCTTATAACTGTTGCATCATGCGTCAGCAGATTGTAAATTCCTATAGACCCCAGAGAGCAGAACCACAATGCTAGAGCAGGAGCGAAAGTGAAACCAACTTTACTTGACCCAAATCTCTGTATGCTGAACAATGCGCCGAGGATGATAATTGAAATTATAACGAGAGCATCTGTATGCAACGATCAATCACATTAATGGTTTCTTATGCAAAAGTTCCAACCAGTAATACTTAAACATTTCAATAAAGTACAAATATCTGAGCTTATGAGAAGTAGTCATTTGCAGTAACTTAAAAAGATAAAGAGCAAACTCACCTGTGTTAAATCCTGGTATCCTACCCTCCAGTCCGCTAACAGCAGACATAACTGCCAAAAGAAAAACGAATTTACAGCCACACTGTTGTAATTCCTATTAAAACGACGTAAACTGTCCAACTGCAGTAACTTTGATTTCACCTATTCTTACTTAAATGAAAAGTAGCTTTGCTGAGAACAAACAATGGTTACAGTTAAAATGAATGCACTAGGCTTTTTAAGACTGCCACCAATACCTGATATTGCTGGTGTCAAGATACCATCCCCTATAATCATTGATGTTCCCATCAGAACCAATAGCAAGAGAAGCGTTTTCAGAAACGACTTACGTTCCAATATCTCCTTTATGTACACAGCCCTTTCTAGCTCTGGAGTGGGCAATCTGAGCTTAAAACTCGAGATGCATTCATCAGCAGGCGTACGATTTGGAAGAAGATTGACATCTGCATACCTGCAGATTAATGAATACAGCGCAAACGTTCCTCCTGCCATGTCAAAAAGACCATCATATGACAAGTTGAGAGAGAACTAAAGATAACTTTTGGTAACTGCCTAATATATATATACCTTCTCCATTGTCATTGGCCTTGAGCACTATAAACACATACTTCATTAGAGGAATGAGAGCAATTGTGTATAACACAATTGACAATGCACCTAAGACATCTACTTCTGAAGTGATGGGCACCTTGCTGAATACATCTGAGAAAACATATAAAGGGCTTGTCCCCATGTCACCATATACCACACCAAGTGTTTGAAATGCCAAAGAAAGAGTAGCCAAAAGAGGCACATCCTGTTTTATACATGTAAAAGAGATTAGTCTAAGAAATGTAATTAGAAAATGATGCTAGTTCCAAAAATCATGTACAAATGACTTACTTACAATTACCTTTTAAGTGATCTGATGGTATATATAAATTTTTTATTACACCATCAGTGCATAAAAACTCTACCAACAAAGGTTATTTCCTCTCAAAAGTTATCTAAGACCAGTTTTTTTCCCTCTAATTAATGTAATTTGCTCCTATTTCTTTCAAATTACTGGACAAGAATCTGTTCTCACTAATTTCAGACTTCAAAGTATCAATAATGACTTGTCATAAGAAAGCTTGCATTCATAAAACAAGTATAGCAGCTTTATTTTTTCCTTAAAAGCATACAATTTTGTTTTTACTACATTAAGAAAAACTTATTTAGTCATAGAGACCTCTAAGCTAATGAAACACTATAGGAAAGACACAAATAGACACCAACAAAGTCAACTTTTAAAGAAACCATACCGTACCAGCACAGGATTTGTGGAGATGCCATTTCTAAAAATAGTTTAATTTATATACTCTCTCCATTTCAATTTATTTATCTGGTTTTGATTTGACACGAAGTTTAAAAGAGTAAAGTAGACTTTTGAATTTTTGATCTCAAACTAAAGCTTCTTGGAATATACCAAGATGCCGTTAAATATTGTTATCTTGAACATCTAAAAAGAAAAATAAAACAAACAAATTAAAGCAGAGAAAATATGTTGATAGAGTAAGAGATGTCCACCAGAGCAAAATACTATAGATGAAAAATATAAAAGAGGAGTAAATGCTTTTTTTTGTGGTATTTTTTCATCCGTGAATGATCAATCAACTCATTATTAGACTCTATGCGATCAGTGAATGATCAATCAACTCATTAGTACACTCTATGCGATAATCAACTCATTATTAGACTCTATGCGATCAGTGAATGATCAATCAACTCATTAGTATACTCTATGCGATCAAATATTTCTTACGCACATAAGTTTTATACAAACTATCAAACTTATTAATTTATTATTTTTGTGATTTTGTAGTTAGTCTTCAGACTATCCTGTTGTTAGAAAGATAATTATTGTTCATAAAAAGTTGATTAATAACTTGAAAAATAAGGATTACCTTCTATCACAAGTTTAAACATATTGATTGTGCAATTTTTTTAAAAAAAATTTATGTTGTTAGTATATATTAGTTAAAATTTTCTTTTTATTTTGGGTTTAAGATGTATTGATTTACTTATTTACGGCTTGTTTAAAAAGTCATCTGGTAATTGGATTTGAGTGTAATTTGGTGTAATTGCACAGTTTGGACATGTAAGTATATGGTCAATAGGAAATTGGGTGCAATTGGGAGGGAATAATTACACTCTCCAATTCTCAGGGGACGTGAGAATTGCAGGTAATTACACGGTGTAATTATAAGGTTACTTTTTAATTTCTTTATTTTTTATTTTTTATTTCTATCATTTTCATTTCTTTTTTATTTTTATTATTTTTATTTTTATCATATTTTTTATTTTACATTATTTATCTTTTATTTTCTTTCTTCTCATTTCCCAACCTTTACTTCTTGTGATTCCATGTAATTGCTCGTCTTTTTAATTTTTTTTAAAATTATTCTTCATTTAACATAACTGCATTTTTATTCTAGTTTTTGAATTAACGTAGAATTTCATTGTTGAATGATGTTATAGACTTGTTTTTCTTATTTTATTTTATTTTATTATATCTACTTAAGTTATATTGAACCTTATTTTAAGTTATGTTGGAATTTGACATAAGAGTATTATATTAATTTTTTTTCCTTATTTTAAATTTATATTATATTTTTCATTCTAATTTATTTGTTTTAGTAGTATTGACTTGTTATTTCACATTATATGTCATTCATTTTTTAGTTAAAGTTGATAGATTATTATTTGTCAAATATTTAAATAATTTTATGGCATTATATTTAT
>JACEIK010000256.1:450987-478003 GCA_018107945.1 Datura stramonium
GCGATTTATAAGTCGCATTCCTGGAATGCGATTTATAAGTCGCATTTTGCCTTGCGACGCGCCGACTTGGCGCTTGTCCAATCTTTCCCCGGGCCTTTTTATAGCATGTATGACATTCTAAAACTCTTAACCAACATGCGAATAGACCATCTATATGTTGGAAATTTTACGGGGTGTAACACGATTTAAGCATGCATCTTTTCCTTTTATTTTTTGTGTAATTCATCACATTTATTCAAATATTATTTTTAATATTTTAAGAAATTTGAACCAATTGGCATTGAGTAGACGTGCAACGCACAATCTAAAAAGTATATATAAACAGGGATGGAACTAGTATATATAAATAAGGATGGAACTACAATATTAGGTATGGCCTAAAAGTAACACAATAAGTTTTGCTCAGATCTTGTATTTATATTAGGAAATCTATTAAATATGTATATATATTTAATTGAGAATGAAATAAGTAAAACGAGTTATGAATTCAGCGGTAAGTTGGGGAAGGTTATGCTTGTGTGTTGGTTATGGTTAATTGTTGATTGACTATGGAGCTTACATATATCTATTCAAGCATATTTTTATTTGTCATCATTAAAAAGCGAAAATTTGTTTGAATAAGTTTTAATAATAATTGATGATGATTTAAAATATTCTTGAAACATTATGAAAATAGAAATAATAGAACCATGGATAAGTACACCAATAGTTCTAAATTAATTGGGAAGTTGGTCGATTGATACTTGGCCATGTGCTACTAATTATTTGTGAAATTCTAGTGCTTTGATAATCGCAGGAAAAAGCTTGAAGTCAACAAAGATTCTACAAGGAAAGAAATTCCTATTGATAGGAAAAGAATATTTGTTAATAAAGGGAAGAAAGAGATCATGGGCTGATAAGAAAAGAATATTTGGTAAGAGATTGTAGAAGTCAACAAGAAGTCTACAAGATCTTCCAAATAAGACAAAGACTCTTAAGTTAAGGATTCCTTTTCCTAGTAGAAGAAAAAGGTGGCGTGCATTCTAGTAACTATAAAAGAAGAAGCCACCACGTCAAGGAGGGGTATTCAACACAAATACTCTTCAGCAAATTCATAGCCTCTAAACAATGAATTGGCATTCAAGTTGAAGAGAGTTGACCGGTGCTAGAAACAGTTTCCTAGTCCTCTCCATTGCAGTTTATGTCTAAGTATCAACGTGTAGTGAATCTGTGAATTTGAGTCTGTTTCAGCTCTATTTTAAATTACTTGTAATTGTGTTTAAAAGTTCTTCTTGTTAAACTAAAGGTAGTTTATATAGGTTAGGAACCTTATAAGGGCTTAGGGGTAGGTCCTTGGATTATGGGGGTTACAATCTAAATTTGGCTCGGTGTTTTAGTGGAGTTAAGTTGAAATCCTACCAGGAAGTAGGTAGTGGTTTTTACACCCATTCGAGCCTGGGTGGTTTTCCACGTAAAAATAGTTGTCTCTCACTTTACTTTCTGTACTTTGTTATTTCTGCTTGAATTATGTTACTGCTCAAAGG
Source organism: Datura stramonium (assembly GCA_018107945.1). NCBI lineage: Eukaryota > Viridiplantae > Streptophyta > Magnoliopsida > Solanales > Solanaceae > Datura > Datura stramonium. The sequence continues at coordinate 452,511 of JACEIK010000256.1, forward strand.
AACAAGGTTCACGTCTGTTTCTGTCGTAAAAGAAAATTCAAGTAAAGTTTTAATTCGGTAGAAAAATTATTAGACCCAATTCACACCTCCCGGTCTAATTTAGGAGTCATTTTATAACAGACATGACACTTGATAGTCTAGCATTTTGGCTTTAAGCATATGTAGGTGATATTTATATTATCAAATATTTTCTTTCGAGTAAAGATAAGTTTATGAAACTAAACCATTTTGATCTCATTCTAGTATTTTGCATTGACATTTCCATTATTAACCCATTGAATTCTAGACTTACTCTTCCTCTAATTTCTATTTTTTTTAATGTTCTTCTAGAATACTACTTTCTAGAGTGAGGAGGAATTACCTAGAGGTATAATTAAGAGATCTTCTAGGAATTAACTATAGGAATCAATTATTTCTATATGATGTATAATGTGTATTGTCGGTATGAAACTAAATAATATGTATATATTTTGATGTTATAAAAATTATATGAAGAATATCAAAAAAAAATTCACTTAAAGGTGAAAATTTTGTGTATAACTTATTATATGAATTGTTGTAACGACTCATACAATCGTTATAGAACTTTGGCAAATACAAATGCAAGAATTAAAAATTTTAATGGGTATAATTTTATTTTTGGGATAAAAAATATAGAGATAATATATAAATTCCTCCTTGAACTTATACCTTATTTTATAAGAATACACTTTAACTTTACAGGGTCCTATTACCCATCTAAATTAATTCAAAATGAAATTAATAGCCCCTTTTCAGTTCAATATCAATGTCAACGAAGAATATATACATCATACTCCAATTGTATTTTGACACGTCATTTTTTATTTATTTATTGTTTTTACTTTCTTTTCTTATTTATTTTTCATTGCTTTTTTTTCTTTTTTTATTTTTTTCTATTTCCTTTATTCCCAATCTATTGAGAAGTCTATGGACTTCATTTTTTCACTTCTCCCACGTCATTCTTTATTTTTTTATTTTCTTCTATTTTTCTTTAGACTCAAATTAGTTTAATAAATAAAGGAGAGAAATGAGTAGGATGCGAGTTTTTTTTATTTGTCGAAAAAAAACACCTGTGTTAATCATTTTCTGGGCAAAGTGAGTATGGCTTTCTTTCAACACACTAATCTAAATACTTTCTCGGATCTTTTCTTTGTAAATTCAAACTCAAACTCAATCTCTAATAGCATAGACTGAAAATATCATATCTTTACCAAAATATTTATTTTCAATGAACTTATTTTTTCCATATTTTTTTCTGTCGCTGGTGAATAATACCAGAAAATTTTTCTTGGCAAAACTTGATATTTTTTGGTAGTAACAAGTAAGAAAAGATGAAGATATAATATGTAAAGAAGAAATTAAAAGTGAATTTTCAAATCTATAGTTCAAAAGCTTCTAGACAACCATGGATGTTGATGTTATACAAAGTAGAAGAAGAAGAAAAGGAGAAAGAAAACAAGAAAAAAAACAAAATAAGAAGAGAAAATAACAAAATAAAAAGAAATAAAATAAGAAAATGCAATTAATAAAACAAAATATTATAAAAATAAAATTTTAACAATATTTTCTGCTTCTCACTCTCCTAAAAGGGAGTGAATCACATACTCCTTGCCAAGTAGGTTAAAAGGGATTACTAGTTCCACTTTGAATTGATTTAAGGGGGTAATAGGACCCCCGCAATGTTGAAGTGTCTTCTTAAAAATAATGTACAAATTCAGAGAGTACTTTATGTATTCTCTCAAAAATATAAGATAAGTAACAATTGAGTAAGACAGAGTTAAAATAAAAGTTGGCCCAAGGAGGCAAAATCGTTGCAGCGGGTATGTTAAACTCCCTAAGTTCCTAGTATTTAATTGACGCGTGCGATGCGTATGTTGAGAGTTTTGGAGTACGATGCATGAGGAAAAAGACCCAGGGGAACGAGTACAAGCACGACAATGAGCGAGCAGGAGGCCAGGACCGGAGACCCAGCGCATCGGGCGCCGCGCCGCGCCGCGCCAGCCAGCCTGGCATGTCACACCTCCAGGCCGGTGCTACAGGCAGCGCGCGGCCCCCCTAGCCCACCACCTCAATATATATAAATAGTTAAATGGGAAGTTGAGAATTCATTTTCAATATTCCCTTCGACCAGAATAAGAAAGGGAACGTGAGTTTCAATTGATTTTCATCAAATTACACTATTAAATACCGTTCAAATGAAAATTAACTTTGGGTAACAAGTTCTAGGCCTACGAGGAACATCCCTGTGGATTTATTTCTTGAAAATTTGCTCAGTGTACTGAAATCCCGCAAAGTAAAGGTTGTCAGTATTGCTCCAAATTGGATTCTAAACGGCCACAAGCATTAGGTAAGCATTTCTCCCTTATGAACTCTCAAGAAATTGTGGATTTCTGGCCGAATTATTCAAGGTTGTTATAGTAGAAATGATTATCGAAAGTTATCACTTTTTGTCGAATTTAGTATTTAAATTAGTCCTATTCTCTCAGCATAAAGGTTACAGTTGGAGAGAACCGTTGATTGCACATTGAAACTCGCTAGCTGAACAAAAGTTGGCATTTGAGATATGTTAAGGCTTATTATTTCGGCAAGTTATTCCTGTTGTATAGTGATATGACCTATGTTTTGAATGTAGATAATGATCCTATATGTTGTAATTAGCTGCTGCTAGTATATAAGGATCATATATGTCGTGATTAGCTGCTATCAATAGATTACAATTACATATGTTGTGGTTAGCTGCTAGAAAACATATGAAGAATATATCGCAGTATCCCTTGTCGGGAAAGAATATGTTAAGTGTGACTCACTCTAGAAGCGTCATAGAAATTCCTCTACTTTTACTGTCAGGCCTAAGCCTTAGAAGCTCGTGGATAGTTATTGGGCCTGAGCTAGTAAGTTGAATAGCATACGCAACTAGGCGATATAACTACCAGTTTGACATCTGTATTGTTAATAAAACTTTCCCGGAGGCCATTGACATACTTTGACGCCTCTAGGGTTAGAATTTGGATAGAATGGTCTTACCCTAGAGTCAGTGGCACCAGAGTTGCCTAGTGAGTTGAGGGTCAACCTTCCATATAGTTAGCTATTGTCAGTGACTGTTAGTTTCAGTTGATTTAGTGCGTGTCGTACCAGTCGCTCAGGACACCATTCCAGTTGATACGAGTTCGATCGATTAGTGGATACCCTATGGGGGAACTTTATTAGTAGCTAGATGTGGATCCAACGCCCAGTCTAATCTTATAAGATACACAGATACAGGTTGTCGGGGATGACTAAGTCCAAATAGACTTACCCACGAGGTTAAGAATCGTCTAGCAAAGACATAGAAAATTTGAACAAGCCAAATTAAGGTCTAAGGAGCTAGAACCATGTTAGTACAATATTATCCTAAAGCTAAGAATTTCAGCAAGCTGCCTGTGAAGGATTAGGGGCCGACCGCTCTAAAGCATGTTCGGTTAGTAGTAGCCCTATAGTCGTTCTAAGAAAAGAAACTAAGTAATTGGCCATCTGCGACCCTACAATTTCTTATGAGTTATAGTTGCCCGAGCAGGATATTCAGAGTATGGCTTAGGCCACTCCCGACCCCGCCTTATCCGGTCTAGACCATTAGAGATTATGATCACTATTAAGATCCTCTGATTAGATACAGGACAAGAGAAATTCGGGGGGTGACTATATAGAGATANCCCGACCCCGCCTTATCCGGTCTAGACCATTAGAGATTATGATCACTATTAAGATCCTCTGATTAGATACAGGTACACGGGGTGTGCCTGCTAGCAGCTATATATATTATTCTAGGGGCAAGCAGTGATTGCGTTAGGTCCAGAAGGCCAGATACGCCTTTGAATGGCTAGATTGAGGCTTTAGTATAACACATCTAGGGTTTCCCTCACCTAGGATAGCCTTCTATCCACAACTTCAGGATTGTTAACTGTGTCGTTGCCTACGGGGCTATATGAGTTGCTCCAAGGAGATAGATGTTGTCCCAAGGGACTACATAGAGGCCCAAGGGCCATATTACAGTCCATTCCATGGATGGACTATTATTCTTATGTTGTATCGGCATCACTGACCCTCGCCGAGCCTGGTGTCCAGGGTGCCGTTACAGGAGCCCACCGGGTTCAGACGCAGTTACACGAGTCCAGCGGGCTCAGATGCAAACCCAGAAGCTAGGTAGTTTGACTATAACACCAATAGAATCATAGAACCTGGATAGGGGTATATAGATTGGATTGTACTTTTCAGGGTTTATGGGGCCCCGATAGGTTATTTCTGTGTTGTTTGTACCTTCCAAGCTTATGGGGGCCAGGTTAGGTTCCTGTTTGTATGCTTGCTTGTTAGTTGTAGCTTATGAATACGTAATTGTACAGTCTTAGCTCATATATGTGTAGTGTTTTACTAGATTCGGGTTATGAATAAGCAAACATCTAGGTTAAATTTCTGCCCTTTCCTTCTACTTACTTTCAGTCTTTAACAACTTATATTCAGCTTGTTTACTGCATTACATATTCAGTACATGTTGTACTGACGCCCATCTTTGGGGCGCTGCATTACTTGCATGCAGGTTTAGACAGACAGGTTATGAGATCTCCTAGCAGCTACTCAGAGTCAGCAGTTGGCCAGCTCCTTTCATTCAGAATTGCTAGGTCATAAAGGTTACCATCTTTAATTTGTATAATATTTGGGTAGGCCGGGGCCCTGTCCCGACCATTATTTGTATTTCTGGAGTCTTGCAGACTACAGTCATCAGTTAGTTGGTTGTTGTTGGACGTGTGAGGCCTGTGTATGCCTTATTTTACATGTTGGTTATGTAGGGCCCAGTATAGCTACCTGTTTTTATTTCTGTTATAACTAGACAACATGGTGGTCTTGTCAGCCGCATAGGTTCCCTTTGTTACCTATTTGTTGATTAGCTGGTTTCTCTTACAGGTGGTTTTGTCAGCCTGAGGTTGTGTTTATAACTGAGATATAGCAGTTTGTTTTCTTGAATTTGAGTCACTGGTAGGCACCAGAGGTGCCTGAGCCTAGTCGGGTCAGTTCAGATCCCAGTGTGGCACTAGGTGCCAGTCATGCCTCCTAAGGTGGGATGTATCTGAGTAGGTCGTATCATAGGGAGTCTGCAAGCTGTGTCTAGTAGAGTCTTTCTTATAAATGTTTTGTGCACCATATTCTATAATTAAAAGGCTACTAGGCATGACAATATGGTTAACCCTTTCTTCTTCTCAGATCATGCTATAGAGTGGAGTCGTACAGGGTTGAGTCCCTAAGCTTTCATTGCTATGTCTATCTAAAATAAGGTTTGATATAAGACAGACTCCAGCCAGCCGCCAATTAGCTACAGCAGCAGGAAAGGGTACCAGTGCGATGTTATAGTTGTGGGACAGCCAACCTGAGGATGAAGGCGGATGTATTTTAAACTTCCCAGTATCTTCCTGGGGCACTAGGAACATCATAAGGTAATAGATATGCCAGGATCGTCCCCAGTCTCTTCTTTATCCACGAAATAGGGGGTTAGGAGTATGATATATGTATATATGAATTGGCCTTAGTAGATTTCTAGAATTAGACAAGGACGACAATTAGCGTTGGATTACCTGGAATACACGAAGGTTTGCGAGAAGTTTGTACCTCCAGCCTTTAGAGTTGTTGAAATTCGTGCCTTAGCCCTGGTATAGAATGATAGGGTTACTTTTCACCTTCAAGTTTATTCTTTCAGTACAACAGAAAGCGTAGGTAGCAATGCCATGCTGCCCAAAAGAAGGAGTAAAGGAAAGCTAGAATTGTTGACTTTGAGAAGGGTTAGAAAGTGGTTAGGACCCCTAGTATTTACAAAGTTACCTAGACCCTCATAGTAGTAAATCAGGAGGGTAGACAAGATTACTAGTAACACTCAAGTGTGTGTGAGAGAGTCCATCAGCAATAGACCCCCAACAATAGTAGGTTGATTCCGCTGCAGTATGCTAGTGACAATAGGGCATATCCGCAAGATAATGGCTATGACCTTAATTTGTTATGTCGAAGGACAAAGAGATCATATAAAGGAAATAGGCCCGAGTGGGGGTTAGAAGGATACAAGCTAGTATACTTGGTTAGTAATATCTTTGACAGTATGAGGCAGAAGGCACGAACCCCAGAGCTTAGTTTAAGGGAGTAAGAGGAAAGGCACGAGTATCTAACTCTGGAAGGAAACAGAATCATCTCCAGGCTGAAGTAAATTGACAGAGCATGGGACCACCGCTGAATGTCGATAAATAAGCATCAAGCTGACAGTTAAGAAATAGTGAGATTGCAACCTAGAATGCTGCAATATCACCATCAATTGTGGAGGTAAAGTACTGGCAACACAGAGGCTCTAACCCAGTACAACCTAGAGACAAGGCCCAGTAGGAAGTTATTGGCCCTTAAGATACAAGGGGAAGAGTCATGAAACCCAGAGGTCGACTCTGCGTTCCAAAGGTGGCCGGACTTCGTTTGTAGACTATGGCCAAGGTGTACCATGTCCATTACCCCCTCCACCGAGAGTTAATGAAAACACATTTGATGAGTCAAATTTGATAATTAATCTATTATTTTACTTTCAAGATGATCAGATAGCCCAAAATAATTCACCAAAAGCTGATTTTTCCGAGCTTCCCCCCTAATCCCATCACCTCACCATCTCTTTTCTCTCCCTCCAATGTTTCCTCCCAAATCCTACACCTAACAGTACTTCCTCCCATCCCCCTACCTAACTCATCCTCTCCCTCCTCATAATCGTTCATACCCATATCCCTCCCCCGTCTCATCGTGTCTCTCCCATCCTATCAACCCAAAAACCCATTGACTTTCATCGCCCCAGAAATTACTCACCTGCCCGCAGTCTATGATAGCGCGAAGAGAAGAGGTGCCACTCGTCCTCTCAAATAGAGTCAGAGTAGGTAATGCCTCCTCCCCCTCTTCCTTTTCTCTACTTCTAAGGTGCCATGGAAGAGGGACCTAAGCTCGGTTTTAGGGTTTTATAAATAGAACTCTATTCTTTTACCAAAAAGAGGGGGAACTTCCATCGACTTTCTTGATTTTTTAAAAACTTAGTTTTAAGTTCCAAAATCTCAATCTAATTCCTCTGGGTTTCTGCTTTCTTTCATTTGCTATCAGACATTTTTATAAAATCGGTGAAAACCGTTCTTCAATCCATCGTTCCGGATCACTGCTCCAGAAAAGGTGAACTTTCGATGAGTCCACCGGACTCCGCCCTCATCTTGAATTATATGTTGGGTTAACGACCCAACAAAGTTATTATTCTTCAAGTCAGTTTACGTAATAAAACAAGAGGAGTAGACTGAGCCCACAAAATCAGTGGCAAAGCGGCAGTTCATAGCACTCAGATTTGGGCGAAACACCCGAGTCTATCTTTTTTATATGTGTTATTCTTCTTTGAAAAATACAAAATACTAACAACTTTAAATTATTTCTTAGTGCTAGATGAATTTCGAGTAAAAAAATTTTTTCCAATTCACCAGAATAAGTTCCACTTCTTCAAACTCATTGATTACACGTTTTTCTTATTTAATGAAATGCCCAAAATTTCTGTTTTTTTTAAATAAAAATAAAAGTTGTGAGCGGGTTTTAATCCAATTAGTTCACATTTTTAGGCTTTGTCCTTGAGCCACATAATTATTTTCAAATATATACTATCAAAGTTTTTAAATTTGAATTGTTGTTGATTCTTAAAAAGGAGTTTGAAACTTAAAAACTAACGTGGAAAGATAGTTGTAATGATAGTTAAATGAAAAATTATTTTCTTTACAAATTAAACACTTGTTGCTATTAATCTAGAGATTTTCACTTCTTTTAAAAGTTACCAGCAAGTAGATTCGCTAACGGATTGAGAAGTTGGATCACATATAATTCAAAGTCTTAATAAATCGTACACATGTTTTGGGAATTAATTCTTGGATTAACGAGATAATTAAAGGGCTAAATAAATCTTTCAATTTTTTTTACAAACAAGTTATACTTTGGCCATAAATTTATTTAAAATTCACCGATAACCGCATTTGCGGATTTTTTGAAATGCCTAATCCCTTCTTCAAGAAATCATTTGAACCCTTACCCTTTCTTTGGTTTTTTAATAAAGGTTTTAAAAATTACTTCTAAAATGATTTCCTAATTTTCGTAAAAATTAGGTGGCGATTCTCGCTTTCACAAAATTGTCAAGTTATGGAACAGTTTTGAACGCAAGTTTGAAAACGAATTGTAATAGATGGCGACTCTGCTGGGGATTCATCTAGGTTCTAACCAAAAGATTTTTTGTAAACATTTTTGTGGCTAACCCTTATTTGCTTTGTTTATTATATTATGCTTTATCTATTTATTTCTACATAAACTGTTATTACATTTCATGACATTTTTTCGTCAAATGGCATAATACACTTTCACACAAGCACTAAAGCGGTTTTGTGAGTTCGCAGACATTTTGCACTATAAAACTCTCTTTCAAAATTTCATGAAAATTTATTGGTTCGCGTGCGTCCTATGATTGTCATAATTTCAACCTAAGTTGTTCGCTTGGGTCCCAGTCGTTCAAAAAGTCAAATCTAGTCAACTAGTGTAGAGCTAAACCAAAACCCATTATTTAGCGCATTTACCTAAGACGGCTTAATACCCAAGGCGTATTAAGTCCATTAGAAGACCACCTTGTGTCTAAATAGCCTCCGTCCAAAAATACAATCATCCAACTATGTGTTCAATTGAAGGATGTATGTGCTCATTTAGTCAAATCATTCTCATCCAGGGGAGGGTCTTAACACGTTTTTTTTATAGATGAACCAACCCGACCAACTCTGAAATTTGGAATGGTAACCCAGACCCATGATGATTTAAAGACCTGGTGTAAGAATATGAGCAAGGACGATAAAAATATAGTCAATACTCACATTGAGTATCTCCCTTCGATCATGGAAATGGAAGCATGACCGGAGATGATCAAATCTATCACGGAATTCTGGGACGACTCAAGAATGGTATTCTGCTTTGGGGATGTTGAGTTAACTCCTACTTCGGAAGAGGTTCTAGAGAGTTTTGAGAGTCTCTACATGGTTCACAAAAGGAAAACACAGCTTGACAATGATATTTTAATTCCACAAAAATTGAGTCACGAATAAGTCAAGAAGGGCTTGTTGCTAGAAAATATGGATTGGATGGGCAGGCTTAAGAGCCCAAACATACCGTTTCGAAAGCTTTATGTCAGATTCGGGAAGACCAACGGGTATGAAAGGTTCAAGGAAGATTTCACTTCTTTTCAGAATTGGGATGCGTTTGTCGTATGCTTGTTGGGAACAATGGCTTTTCCCCACAACGAAAAACATGGCATCCATCCACACGTACTAATGGTCACTCATGCCATATTCTACGGTGTGGAAAAACAGACCTCAATCAAATATTATACTTTGGCACCAATAATACTCACCAACATATATCGAGCATTGGGCATGTGTCAAAATGGAGGATGATACTCTCAAGGTTGCAATTTAATCCTGCAGTGGTGGATGGTCAAACACCTACTCAATACAAACAATCCGACTGAACCTGATCCCACAGTCAGAGGGGACAACTTCCAAACTCACTCAATGTGGCTACATTTGAGGGATTTCTGACCCAATCATACGAAGAAATATTGGGTCAGGTTATTTGGTGGACTAAGAGAAGGAGATATTGAGTGGACAATTAGAGAACTCATCCCTAAAGATAACATTGTCCGTGGGAGAAACATACCATTCTTGCTGCTTGTCGGAATTAGAGGGTTTCGGCCATATGCCCCTATAAGGGTTTTGAGACATTTTGGGATAAAACAAATTGTGCCTCAGGTAAGGAGCATGGACAGGTTCAAAGTGGACTACATCGATGACACAGTGTTGTACGCCCAAATGATCATTCGAGAATGGAAGAGTCGAAGAGTTTGCGGGACCACTGACATGGCTCAAAATAGGTTCAAAGCTGGGTATGACAAGACATACAAAGCATGGTTAAAGGAAGATTTACAAATGACTCTTACCTCGGGTCCAGACACCTATGATCAAGTAGAGGACGTAGAATCAAAGGCCCAGGTACAACTACGACTACTACAAAGGACAATGCAAGAGAGAGAGCAAAAGTATCAGCAAGTCATAGGACACCTCACTCATGATTTGAGTACTGCTAGAGAATGTTTAGTTAATTTGGAAAAACATATGGAAGACCAAATAGAATCCATTCAAAAAATGGGATTCGAGCAAAGGACACAGTTGGCGGGTTCTCACTTGATCATAAACCGTTATTTCACTTGGAAAAAAGTGGATAAGGCCAAGAGGACAAGGACGAATGAAGGAACCTCTTCAGCATACTAGATATTTTTCCCCCGTGTGGGAGTGATCTCCAGTAATTCCCTTTCTTATTTCCCTAAATGTATCCATGTTACAAGAATGTCATGTAAAAAGTTATGTCGTTGTTAATGAATTATTTTGGGGGGGGGGGGGAATGGATTGATTTAAATAACACATGCATCCTTCAATTTGCGTAGGCCTACCTTTGGCATAAAAGGTCACCATTCTAGGACGCGCATAAATTATCTTCTGTGTTATGTGATATAAGTATCTCTATGTGATTGCATATTATTTTGTATAAAGATGATTAATCCACGATAGTCCAAGATCCCTTAGAACTTTTTAAGCATATATATAAGACAATAAAAACAAAGTCCGTCCAAATCTCCTGAGGTCATACCCAAGTTTCCCTTAAACAATACAACTCTCTAAAGTCCTTGCTCCTTCTATAGGAAGGTCGGCTTTCCATCAAAATGGAAAGAGGTTCAGCTACGGTATCTGGAGAAATCGAGAAGTCACTGCTTGAGAAAATCAATAAGATGGAAGAAGAGATAGCCATGACGAGGGGGAGAATAGAACAAGTTGACCAGAATAAAGAAGCCCTGTTAGTTAAGACATAAGAGATTGACCGACAAATGGATTGGGTAAAAAGAAAAATTGCTAGAATAGACTTGGAGATAGCCGCGTCTCTTAGAGCTCTTAACGAAATCTTTGAGTCCTTGCCCGCGCAAGAGAGGAATTCCGAAGAGATTGAACAACTACTTCATGAATTTATGGATATTATGAAAGATGAAGACAAAGAAGTATCACCAGAGGGGAACAACACAAAGGAGAGGCTTGGAGCAGCACTGAATGATGAGTCATTTTGGCCGGGTATATTCACGCAAGGAAATGAGCAAATTACGCTCAAAGCCCATTCCAAAAACTATCTGCAAGACCCAGAGGTCATCTCGTGTTCCACAATTTATCAATCATTGCAGTCTTTGGGAATATTGCACCCAATCGAAGGAGGAGGCTCTAGGTGTGACCCTAGAGATGAGTATAAACGATGCGCGTATCACATTGACCACCGCGGTCATACCACTGATAAATGCTCGGTCTTGAGGACCAAAATTCACGAGATGATTAACTCTGGGAATATTAGGCACATGTGGGGGCCTCACGCCATACTCGCGTGTGATCAAGTAAAACCCCGAACTCCCATCACGGAAGACACTTGGATTCACCTTCTCGATTTCACTACATTCAAGGAGAGTTATGTCATCATTTACTAAAAGTTGGTCGATGCAAAAATAATCTATCCCTTCGAGAGGAAGAGAAAGTCCTTAGTGAAATGAAAAGATGAAGAAACTTGTCCCTACCATTCCCGAGAAGTGAGGCACACTATCGAAGAGTGTCGAATCTTCAGGTTTGATTTGGAGCATCTAATTCAGATCGGGAACATCTGGGTCGAATTTCCTTCGAACCGTTACTAAGGGCAAGGCTTTGGGGTAGATTTTAAGATTATTTTTTGATTTTCCAAGCAATGTTGTTTATTTCCTTGCAATCAAAACTACGCAGGACCTGAGCCCATGGAGGGTACGTAGGAAGCTCATATCGAGCCTGGTCTCTTATCAGTTTGGTAAGGGTGGTTTAGAATTTTCTGTAATCAAACTACGATGGACTTGAATTCCCCGAGGTGGGATACGTAGGCAGCCTACTTATGACTCGGTCCCTATCTTTATTTTTTTTCCCCCTTTTTCAAGAAGAACTTCAGAAGATTCAGCTATGTCAGCACCTATCAAGTAAAACATTTGAAAAGATGACAAGTTTTATACAGTGGAAGCGCAACTCAACGCAAGTCGACCTTCTTGAAAATATTCAATAGAACCAACGGGCAAAACCCTGTCCGTTTGAGTCCTTCTCCATCCAAATTCCTCTTGTGAATTGATACGTATTCAGCAAAACAATTGTTTGTTTATTATATGCCATTATTTACATTAATTCATTATAAATATAAACTAACATATCTACCTTTGAGTTATTCTTATCAACAGGTACATAAACTAATCTATGTTGATAAAGCTGGCAGAACACCCTTATTTCACTTGATCGAAAGCAGTCATACTAGCCCTTCTTGACCCTGCCTCGGACAAAGGAAAGAGCTAAATGACTGACAACACCATTGAAGATGCTAGTTTGACAGATGTAGCTGTCAAGGACCCCAATGATCAGAGTGAGTTGATCGCTCAGTTAATGCAATAGATAACAGAGATACGGGCTGAAATACAGTGTAACTCAGATTTGACCAATCTGGTCATTACTTCAAACCTCCCTCCCCTCAACATAAGAAGGCCTCCACCCCAGTTCCCGTCCTTGAGCTCACCAGTACTTTAACATTTTCCATCATTCCCCACTGTTCCCACTACCACCACTCCCAAAACCACCACTATCGATTTAACCACATCCGACCCCAATACCTCTTACAAAACACCATCCCCATCCATTCAAACCCATGTACCCCACACTATCCACTCCTAGAATTTCCCACCAATCCACCATACTCCATTAGCTACTTCCCAAAATCCACCTACTGTCCACGATCAACCAATTCCCCCTACCACCACTATCCAAAATCCTCCCATTATCACCAATTCGTACATCCCACCATCCACCACTTTTCAAGTCCATACGATTACCCTCACGGCATAACCAGAATTGGATCATTACAAGGAAAAAGAACAAGAATGGAGAGAGAAAGAGGAAAGAAGAGACCAAGATATGCAAGCAATGAAAGATGTCGTTGCTAAAGCCATGAAGGATCTCTAGTTTTCACAAAATACTATAGGGTTGGATTATGAAGACTTATGCATGCACCCGGATTTGGATTTGCCATAGGGGTACAAAGTACCAAAGTTTGATATATTCAATGGTGTCGGTAATCTTATGGCACACTTACGAGCTTATTGCGACAAACTCATGGAGGTAGGAAAGAATGAAGCTTTGATTTTGAGGTTGTTCAGCCGCAGTTAGAGTGGAGAGGCCTTAGAATGGTTTACCACACAAGAACTGAGCCAGTGGCCGAGTTGGAGAGTTTTGGCCAAAGATTTCATAGAAAGACTTTCGTTCAACATGGAGGTTGTTCCTGATCGGTATTCCTTGAAAAAGGTCAAGCAAAAATACTCGAAAAATTACTGTGAGTATGCCTACAAATGGAGAAAAGAGGCGGCAAGAGTGCGACCTTCGATGTTGAAAAAAGAGATAGTAGATGTCTTTATTTGGACAAAGGAGCCTGAATATTATGAGATAATGTTGACTATAATTGGGCAGAAATTCTCTGGATTGGTCAAAATAGGGGAAGCAATTGAGGATGGTCTCAAGACTGGGAAGATTGTTAGCAAAGCAACGCAGGGTAATAGAACAAGTTTTTTTCTGAAGAAGAAGGAGGATGTATCCTCAATTTCACGGTCTAGGGGAAACTTTAAATCCAGCTCTACTATCAAAAACCCCAGTCGACTCTCTCCACTAAATAACCACCCCCAAGCTCCATATAGCCCCTACCCTATATTCTATGCTCAGCCAAATTTTCAACCACCTCCTCAAATATATCTCAATTTTCAGCACAACAACCAAGCGCCAACACCCATTTACCAAAACCCTCAGAATTATAATCGAGCCACCACCTCATCACCTCAAAATACCTAACAAAATCATCCAAACACCTATAACCCACCATGCTCAAACCCTGAAAGAAAACCCGTTAGAATCTTCACCCCTCTAGCAGAGAGCCGAAGTCAACTCTTTGAGTGGTTGAAAGCAACGGGTCTTGTCGGCCGGGGGCTGTGATTACAGCCGAGATATAGCCCGTTGTTTTCTTGATTTAAGAGTTAGTGTTAGCCCTGCACCAGAAGTGCTTAGGCTTAGTCAGCTCAGTCAGTTCAGATCCTGGTAGGGCACCAGGTGTCAGTCATGCCTCCCAAGGTGGGGCGTGACATATAGCTTGAGTTTGAATCTAACATGACTATTTAAATTGTGAAATCCATATACCTACCTGCTAAATTTCATTGATTTATGTGGTATATCAAAATTGATTGAAAGCTTATATTCGTTATTGTTAGTTTGCTAAAAGTTTGAATCACCGTATAATTTTTGAATATGTAATTAATGTTTGTTAGTTGAAGAAGATTTTGTATCAAATTAATGAGAATTTTATTAATATATATGAAACAAAATGAGAAGTTTGATAGTATATCAAAACTAATTGAGACGTAGACACACCGTGATTGTGATTGTCCAACAAACTGAAGAAAATTAGAAAAGGTGACCACTTATTTTGGAATTAAGATCACATGGTATAGTTATAGACGTGATTCCCGTGCGTATAATTATTGAATAATATTGGCCATAATATTTTTAGTGCATCTATATATAATTTGTCACAATTTTTTGCTAATTTTAATACATTAGAAAATATCACTATCACTAATAAAATATGACTGTAATTAATTTTATATATAACTAGGTTTCTAACTCATATCCAATCCACCTTAATGTAGAAACAAAAAAAAATTGAAATGCACACATTTCGTAGAATCGTCACGTAATTAATATTGCAATATAATTTTTATATTTTTTTACAAATTTTTTAATTTTGAGAATAATTAGGCATACATGATTGAGGTTAAAAATTCACGTATGAAGTTCATGTAAAAATGATCTTAAATCTCAAGCATGTGTGTTTGAATTTTAATAATTTAAAACCCAAGTCTACTCAAATAAGCTCAAATTTAAAACATAAATTTTATGTATCATAAAAAGTAAACTTCAATCATCAATTTTTAAAATAACAATAAATCTAACTAGCTTATTTAGTATTTTTTAAATTTATATATATGTGTGTGTGTGTGTGTATATATATATTGATATTCAGTCATATATTATTAAAACATATATTAAAAACAAGGGAAAATGACATAAAATTTTTCTTAAATATTCCCCTTAAAAACTTGTAAGTGAATTTTATTCAACCCTCCCTTGCACGCACCAGATCGCGTGTTGTAATGAAATTACTAGGCATGTTATTTTTTTTATTTTAAGAATTAAATATTAAAAAAAGAAATTAATTTTAAAAAATAAAGAGACGATAATATCCCCGACCCAATGTCTTCTCCTACATAAGAACCCTAAATTTCTTCTTCTCTCCCTTTTCAATTAACACCAGATCTATTGTAGCTATGAAATTTCTTCTTCTCCCTCATCTTCAAAAGTCTTGTTCATCCCCTCTAATTTTAGTTCTTAAACCTAAATTCGAATCTTTGAAGGGATAATTCTACTACAATTTGTCCAAAAAAAGGTAGAGTACGATCTAAATTATTCTCCTTTCTATTTTATTTTGATTTTGTTTTTGTCCTTTTCTTCATTGCTCATGTTATTAGAAGTATATTGAACTATTTCGAGTGAGATTTCTTCTAATTTTTGAATTTTTTAAATTTCGTAGCATACAATGTGATTAATAAACTTGACTACGCTTTGTATGGAAGAGGATGATCCTGCTTTGAAGGAACAAGTTCGTTGCAATCATGAATTTGTGGTATGTTTGAAAATGTCTGAACTTCAAAGAATCCTGGTAAAAATATTGGTTATGTCCTTATTATGGGATAATTAGAAGATTCATTAAGCAAATTTTCTATATTTTAGTTATAATTGAACACTAATTCCTTCACTATTTTTCATCATTGAAGGGTCCAAGATCTTTTGTGATTTTTTGTATTGGAGGGATAAAGAAAATACTGACTATAGGGCTAATTTTGTGATTCCAAAACAAATAGAGAAAATGGGAGAGCTTGAGAATTTACTAGGATCTTCTCAATATCTTGAGAAACATACGACAACGAATAAAGATGAGAAATTGGTTAAGCTAGAGGAAGCTTCTGAAGAAGTAGACAAGCTTACAAAATCCAAACAAGATGATAATTGTGTAAAAATGAAATTGGAGAAGTTGGAAGGAGAGATTGAGAAGATGAAAAAAAAGAGAGAAGAAGTGAAGGAGCAACATGGTTAAATAGAGGACTAGGGAAAATTCACTCTTATTTGTTGTGTTTTGTTGTTGTAGTATAGTTATAGCTTTAAGATATTGATTTAGAGTCATCTATATGAAGAACAGTTCAATGAAGTTACCTTAAATTCTTGATATTAGATGATATGTGGGTGTGTAACATACTTTGTATTGAAACCAATTAGGTGTAGCCCCTTTTGTAATCGGGCTTGACTTGGTGTATAAAGTAGTCTTTTAATCTAATATAATTTGTGTATGTATTTTGTTTTGTTACAATTGGTTATAATTGACACACACTATTAGAAAATTAATGATTCTTTTTAATGAAACTGAAAAGCTACTGACAGTTTTTATTTATTTAATAACTTAACAAATATTTGTTTGGTTAATTTTGCGTAAAAATATCCATATAAAGAATATACATATATTCTAGTACCGTTTCCATTTTAATTTAATTAAGGCTTTTAGTAGTGCAGTATCTTTAATGTAAAATTACTACTAAATAATAAGATTGAGTTAAGATCACCATTCCATCGGCTCAATCCATTTTGAAATAATTAATTTAGTTTAATTGTAATCATTTTTTCATCAAAATGATTAAAATTATATTCAAATAAAAATAAGAGATCTAAAAAAAAGTACATAATTTAAATAAAATAATAAAATAGATTTTTTTTAAAAAAAGAAAAGAATTTAAGGAAAAATAAACGAAAAGAGAACGAGACAAAGACAAAATGTAATCCTAAAAGTTCTTACGGAGTATCGATCACAGGATCTATTGGTTAAAAGATGATAGCTTGACCATGACACCCACAACCAACTTGTGACTTTGGGCCATTATATATTCACATAGAAGATTTTGTCTAAAATAATAGTATGCATATTAAATTTTACCTGGGTATTCAGGTGCCGTGGCACCCCCAAATCAATACATAGATATGCCTCTGTCAACAACATCTAGCTTTGCCCTGATGTGGGCAAGGAAGGTTGAATAACTCGAAAGTTGTTAAAATGCTAAAATAAATTTGATGGATAAATTTGAAGGGAATTTTATATATTTTCCCTAAAAATAATTAAAATTTCAAATATGTGTATTTAATTAAATAAAAAACAGAAACGGATTATTCATGAAAAAGAAAAATACCACCTGGCATTAGTTAAATGGGCTATCAAAACAGAGCAGCCCATGAAAATTTTACAACAAAAACATCTTTTACGTCACTTGCAAACACGCGTCCTCTTTTCTCTACAAAAAGCAAAAGGTAATATCTGGAAATCTCTATTCAGCATAACTCGACCTAAAAGAAAAAAAAAAAAAAACTTTTATCAAGAGCTCCTCATTACTGTGGAAGCCATTGATAGAGCTCAAAAAACCCTAGATACTTCTCCCGGTAAATTCCTTATTTGCTTTCTTCCTTTTTTCTATGATCATTTCAACATATCAAAAACCTAGTTTTTGTATTAACCATTTCTTTTGAATTTTTTCCTCTTTAGCCGAACGCGTTATTTTTGTAATATTTATTTTATTTTTGTTGGGTTTTTACTCGAATTCGGAAGATTGATTTTGAACTGTTTTATGTTTTTGAAATTTCAGGCGAGAGCAATGACGAGGGTTTACGTTGGGAATTTGGATCCTCGTATAACTGAGAGAGACCTTGAGGATGAGTTTCGCATCTACGGCGTTCTTCGAAGGTATTCCCATATTTTTTTCCAGATGAACTTAAGGTTTACAATTCCTCCTTTCATTTAGCAGTTCATATTTCGTTCGATGGTTCAAGTGGAAATTTTTGATTTAAAAAAAAGAAGGATCTTTGGGATACTTTTCTTTTCAGTCAAAAGCTCATGTTTTCTCTTTGTTTTTTTGTTTAAATAATGATGGTGCCTGGCTCGGCTTGTGCACACCTCTATTTCACGGAAGTTTGACGGATGGGAAGAAATCATCCAACTTTTTTTGCCTCCTTTGGTATTCCAACTTTGGGGTCTCATCTCATGTTCTTCATTCCAACTTCATCGACCCCCGATGCTACATTCTTGGTATTGTTTTCTCGTGTTTCTCTTCTTAGAGTTGGTTTTGAATTTTGGGTTTGGAAAAATGGAACTTGAAATCTGAAGCCTCGAGCTCTTGTAGTAGAGCCTGCTCCAACCATTTAGGTGGGGCTTGAGTCACCAACCTGGGAGTGAGAAAGACCACTGTTTGCCTTGAGTGGAGGGTGGGGGAGAAGTCGAAGTTACTAAATCCAAAAGTGGACATTTAAAGGGAGATATGATACTCCTTTTGTTCCTTTTTATGTGGCACTATATCCATTTGGGGACTCAAAGATATTTTCCTTTGACTATCATTTTTTCAAGTATTTTTTAATATTTATCATCTTGGCTTGTAGTACTTTTTTATGTAGTTTCCAGATATGTAAATTTTGTTTCAATAAAACTTGAAGGATCTATGTCCTAATTCACATTGAAAATTAAGTAGTTTGACCCTCCTACCCTGAACCCACCACATAAAATGGAACGGAGGGAGTACATTTAGGTAAACAATAAAGTGGATTGCTAAGCGAAACACGTCAAGCAGTTTCAGTATCTGGGAATGTTTGGCTGGTGAACTTTTTCTTTTACTACAGTTTTGTTTTGTTCCATGCCTCTTTTACTGTTTCAAATTTCCTATTTTTGGCTTACATTATGTGTGAAGATATTATCAGAACTTGCAGAAGTTAAAAAACTTAGGTTTCAACCTTCCTGAAGGAACAAATATCCAAACAGATGCTAGTGGCTTCAGTTATTTGAATTGGTTCTTCATTCTAGTCTATGGATGACTACATGGACTACGCGGTGATATAAATGCTGAACAGTCTTATAGCTATACAACCCAAATGTGTTGCAACAGCTGATGCATTTCTATTGGTGTTTCACATCCCTTTGTTTAGAGCTACTTTCTTTTGCCTAGATTTTTCATAATGTATTTTTTTTCTTCTCTCTCATGTTCCATAAGAGGGAGGAAGAAGATTATGTGTTTGGGCCTTTCTTCTTGTCTTTCTCTATCCTTTTTTCTATTGTTCCTTTGATTCCTTTTGGAGTTGTCTGTTTCGAGCCTCTTGATTCGTTTCTCATGTTAGATATGTGAATATTTTTGTTCTGCACGTAATTGAAGTGTTGTTTATTGTTGCAGTGTTTGGGTTGCAAGACGACCTCCAGGTTATGCATTCATTGAGTTCGATGATCGTAGGGATGCTCTAGATGCTGTTCGCGATCTAGATGGTATGAATTGAATATTGTACATCATACACCATTAGCTGGATGGGTGTGATGATTATAGTTAACCCTTTTTTAGTGATAATGATGTACAAGTTCAGGTTGTCAGCATGAGCTTCCATTTTGGTTCTTAGATTTCTTTTTTTGTGGAAGATTGTAGCATGCTCGTTTTTGGTCCATGACTGATATCTGGGAGATGTGTTCAACCTTGTGTTACCAGGCTCTCCTTTGAGTTTATGATATAGTTAGCATAGTTTAAAACGTTTAGATCTGGCTAATTATTACCAAGTTTTATTCTGTCTAGTATTTGTCATCCCAGAAAGATCCATTCTTGTTTTTGGCATATTTAGTACTTCTGAACTTCTCCTCTATAATGTAATTTTTCCCTGTCTTCTAAGTTGTGTGTCTTCTCGTAATAATCCACAAAAAGAGATGCCATGAAACAGAGTGTGGTCATATATATATATGTATAACTACTGCTGAACATTCAGCTTTAATATCACATGAGTGTGATGTAGCTTTATTCAGAATATGTGATACTAATTCGAAAATGAAGTCGAACAGAATCTGCTAGTCGTTAAGTTTTAATAACAGATGAGTCTGATACAGGTTCATTCAGAATGCTTCTTGCCTGCAAAATTTTAATTGTACCTCTTGTTGGATAATAATGAGCTGAATGTACCTGGAAAACTTTTTGTGCGGCCACTGTGACATGGTTTATCTGGTATACAGGGAAAAATGGTTGGCGTGTCGAGCTCTCACACAATTCGAGTGGTCGTGGTGGAGGCCGTGGACGCGGAGGTGATGATATGAAATGTTATGAATGTGGTGAGCCTGGTCATTTTGCTCGAGAGTGCCGCTTGCGCATTGGTCCACGAGGACTTGGAAGTGGGCGACATCGAAGTCCCAGTCCTCGATATCGTAGAAGTCCCAGTTATGGGAGAAGGTGTCTCTCTTTCTTTGTTTTTTATCAAATTGACCTTATGTCGTAGTTTATGTGCAGTGTGCTGATGTACATTTTCAGATGAAGTCAATTTGAGGAGCTTCTTGAGCTCTAGTTTTATGCTACTTGATTGGGAAGAAAAAACATCTGTCATTCATCATAGAACCTTGTCTGAGCCATGCAAGATAGGGTCATGTTAGACTACAAAACAAGTGCATCCACAATCATACCTCCGCAGGGTCCTTTTATCTCTCAAAGAATAAGATGGCAGATATGTCAGTTATTGCACTGCCCTTTCACATTCGTACGATGTAAGAAATATCTGTGAACACAAGGGTGTCGTTTGGTTCAAAACCAGATTATTCTGGAATTATCCATCTTATATGTGGGATAGATGATCCGATGATTGTGGTATTTTATCCTGGTTTTAGGTAGAACCCTCAATCAAGCACAACATACATTTAGTTCCAAATTTTATATTGGGATAACCACTTGATCCCGCCAACCAAACGACCCTTTAGCTGATTATAACTGTCTCTGTTCATCTTTACAATTTTGTTGAGCCATTCTTTGATTTTCTTGTTGTACATTGTATTCATTACCTAAATGGTGACACATACAGGTCTAATGAGAGTGTATGTGTCTAGTTCCTGGACACCGGCTTGGTCAGTTGCATTGTGGACTACACGTGTATATATCCTATGTATCCTGATTCTTGATGGCTATATAATTGCAGCTACAGATATATTGTCTGGAAATATACCATTTCAGTTTTACTTGGGAAGTTCTATTTTGAGAACTAGTTATCTTGTTTCAGCATCATTTTGAACAATGCAATTCAACCTAATGGGCTTCATCATATTAAGGTGGCTGTAACTGTGGGTGGTAGTAATAAATTTTATTTTAGTATTGTTTTTCTGTTTCAAACTATTTTAGTGTCGGCTTACTTCTGAGTATGATAGGTCCTTGGTGTTGCTTCAAAGTTGAGTTCCTGTCCGTAAAATATTTTTCTTCGAAATCGTGCTATGTGGAACGTAATAATGTGGCGTTACAGGAGTTACAGCCCTCGTGGTAAATCTCCCCGTCGTGGACGCAGCTACAGCAGGTCACCCCCCTACCGCCGGGGCCGATATGAGTCACCTTATGCCAAAGCGTAAGTGATTGTTGAACATATTTACACCTATGCACTTGCTGTGGCAATTCTTGGATTGTCCAAGTATTAGTTAGTTTTCATGTCAAACAATCTTTAGGTTGACATTTCTATCGAACCATCTATGGCCTCCATGTTACTTATGTGTGTTTGGAATTGG
The DNA here is from genome assembly GCA_018107945.1 of Datura stramonium. NCBI lineage: Eukaryota > Viridiplantae > Streptophyta > Magnoliopsida > Solanales > Solanaceae > Datura > Datura stramonium. The sequence continues at coordinate 474,411 of JACEIK010000256.1, forward strand.
ATTAAAGCGCATCAGATCTACTTTGTTTTTCTAGAAGCCCCTGTAGCAACAAACCCCATCTGACAATATTTTACTTGAACAGTTTATCACCTCGCCGTGGCCATGGTAGCTACAGCAGATCCCCAGCATATCGTCGTCATGATTCTCCTTATGCAAACGGGTATTGTTGTTCTGCTTTCTCCAAGTGGTTTCATCATTATCCTAGCTTTTTCTCCTGTTACTTCCTATCAAAGCAGAGCCGTATTGTTTTACCTTTTTTTTATGTGGNAGGGGTGGGTTTTGAATAAAGCAGCACATTAAGAAACCATGGACAATAATACCTTCTGCCATATTCTTCCACTTATTCTTGTTAATAATTTCGCGAGCAGTGTGTTCTTAATTTTGTTAAAGTTATCAATTTTTCCTTTTCACAATTACTTTGCACTATACTCATAGCCACTTGGAATTGATTACTTTTGCAGTGCTTGATGCTGGTATGAGCAAGAAACTCAACTGAGGATCTTCTTATGTAGTCTGATAGTCTTGACAAAAAGAGTAGCATTATGTAGTTTGTTTCCGTGATAATTGATGTGTTGAAGTGGATTCTGGGAGGCTTCTGCTCTCTTTTGCCAACTTCGGACTTCATTTTTGTGACGGCTCCCTCACTTCAGCAACGTTGGAGGTCACTTTCATACTTTATTATTGTTTAATATGCGTGCTTAATTGCTATGACTGTTATCATGAAGTCTCTTTTTCAAAAAAATCTAGGTTTTCTTCTTTAGAGATATGATTTTCGGCTGAGACTGCTTCATTGCACCACGCCATGCTTCTTTAGTTGGCATCAATTAGCACCACCACTTCTCTACATCAAATCGTCATCTTATGAGTTTGATTCCCTATTGGAAACTGCAAAATCACCAAGCGCCTCCTGCTGCAAGGAAGCTTCTTTAGGTTAGGGTAGTGTTTGTTTGCTTTTCTGCGTTATAGTGCACAATGGAAGCTGTTTTGTTGCTTTGCCTTCAATCTGCGTTTGCCAGCTTAAACTGCTTCATTATGCAACAAAGTCTTAGAGATGTGTGTCATTTTCTTTTCCGCCCATTGATGGCTTATAGAAGCTGTTTGTGGCACTTCTATTTTCGTTTGCCAGTTTGGCCTGTGTTTCTTCATCCCTGCTTTCACTGCTGACACTTCCATATGGTTGCTCTGAGAAGTAATCTCCTATGATACCTCCTGTGTTCCTAGCAGAAGATATCATTTTGTTGAAATGTGGCTTGCGAAGATTGTAAATACATGTTTGATTTTGTCATCTAATTAACTTGGCCTTAAACATGTGGTGGACCTCAAAACGCTACGGGGAAAATTTAATGCTGTTGCATATATAAATGTCCAAGGTTGCAACAGTTAATTCTATCAGCGCTTGTCCCTAGTCAGTCAGAGGAAAAGACCTAAATAGTTCCTTAAATATGGACTTCTTTGATCACTGCCAGTATACTCCCAAATGTAAAACATCTTTTATCCTTGCAAAACTGGGCAAATTTGGTGTTGGGCTTCTAAATTAACAGTAAAAGTCAGAATTTGGCTAAAAATAATGACAATACTCTGCCGGTGGCTATCGCACCCTCCAAATCAATGCTCCGGCGAAATTGTGTCATTGAAGTTGGTTTACCAATAAAAGAAGTAAAAAAGGTGATTGAAACGGAGAATGCAGGAGCAAGTAAACAAAGAAGGGTGAGAAGTAAATGGCTACAGTTCGCAAGTTTTAATATGATTTGATTTAATGGGTTAACAAAATCAAAAGCCCCTCATGTTATTCTAATGAATTTGGCGGTCGTTTGAGTTTTGCAGAAGTAATGGATGAAGACGCAAACTTGTTTGGGTTTTTAAACTGCTTTGTAGAGAGAATAGAAAGTAGACAAGTTGTAGGAGAAAGATGCAGATCACTAATGCTTTGTTATTTTTAACTAAATTATGGCTCTTTCCTGTTACAGTTGTGATCAGATATGTCCACTTTTGTAAAAACAAAAGATATTTTTTATGTTTGGGGACTATATAGGTCTTTTCCTCTCCCTAGTCACTACAATCCCTTCACCATTTGTATCGGGTTTATGGTGACAAAATGAAAACAAAGCAAGCATGAGAGCGGATTTTGAATGCGAAGAAAGGTGGTTGTTGTATTTAGGGAAAACTATGTAAAATTGATGGAAAATTAAATTAATGATATCAAAATTAATTATTCGAAATATTCTATTTATTCAAAATAATTATAATTTATGTTCCATTATAAATTTAAAGGTTTTTCGCACGTAAGATATCATTATAGTATGTGATTATACTATGACGGTAGCATGAAGGATTGAGGAACTCTATGAGTTTTATGTCTGAAAAACCTCTGAATCCCTACCATGATAGTATATAGTATATGAATATATTATGATGGTATCATGAAGAATCGTGAAATGAGGTATTTTCTGTAATTATTCAGGAGGTAAAAAAGTAAAGAAATAGCAAGCTGAATTACTTAAGTTTCCCTTATATTTATCCAAATGTTTGATAGGAGTGTATTCACGATAAACTGAAAAACCAAAGCCCAACCGAAAGAGATGCGTCCTGTTACAACGATATTTGTTTGGTTCGTATTGAACATTAAAGGTTGTATCTATTATCTAAAACTAGTTGCTTTTATAGAGATTTGTTAAAATAGAAAAACTTGAATATGGTCTTTCTTCATTTTGTATTTTTTGTTGACTTTGTGAAGTACTTGGTTATTGATACATTGTAGATATTATGATTTTAAAGTCATAATATTGAGTAAATCGATTATATGTTAACACATGTTTGGTCAAAAGCTTTTATATCTGTCTATAATGACTTGTAGTTTAATTTAATGAGATTTGGAAGTACTTTTGAAGAGTACAAATCTATTTTGATTTGCTCGTCATTGTACGAATTATTTTTTAAGTGTGTTCATTTTTAATTTTTATTCTTTAAATGAGATATTTAAGGACAAATATCATACGAAATTTATGAGATATTATGATATGAAAATATAAATTTATGTTATGTAAAAAAATTATTTATTATAAACGTATAAATTAACGATCTGCCCAAAATAGAAGGAAAAGTTCAATGACCCGTTAAATAATTGTTAATATAAGCTTTAAATTAAATTTCAGTTTCATTTAATTAAAATTTAAATGTACATAAACGAGAATAATAATGTCGGACACATCCTGCTTAAATTAAGGATGGAAATAATATTTCAGAGGTTTACTTAATTTAGGTAGTTAACTTAAAGTTTTGTTGAAATGAAAATTATATTTTAAGCTAAATTTGTAAGAAATAACAAGATATCCAGTTTAACCATTTTATTAACCCATTTCACTTAATCTGCCCATAAAATTATATGATCAAATATATATTTATCAAGATTTATTTTTTATTTTACAGAATTTTATGTGATAATTTATTTTTTAAAAATTATTTACATTAATATCAGAACTTTGTAAACTTTTCAAAAAACAACGTCCTATATGACAAATATACCTAATAATTTAAACGTGTATAATGTCCGATGATTAGTTCCTTTTAAATTTTTAATAATTACTTCCCATTAT